>JAGDQP010053702.1:0-13502 GCA_022664845.1 Lepisma saccharinum
AGGCAACTACGGAACAAGCTGTATTTCTGCGATCATCTTAGAATAATTAACGCCTGATTCTAACGCTGAGGACTCACATTCACGATGCATATATATATATCATGCAGAATAAGATGCCGATACATTAATTTGCATAGCAGCAATGAATTTGAGCCGAAGTAACTATCTAATTGCTGTTGGATAAACAGAATCTGACCTCTTAACAAGTATGATAACCCGTGGAGATTTCCACAGCATTTCTCTCGTTATTTATTTTTTTGAACAAAGACAAGTAAAATTAAGGAAATGTGCTAGTCGCAATAAACTAGAAAATCTTGGTAAAATTAAAGATTTATCCACTTATTGAACGCAGCCACAGGGCGCAACCATCTGTTGGAAAGAAAAGGAAACCGTTTTTAAATTACTTCAGAGAGACCATTCAAGAGCCTTAAATTAACACAATGTTAGTCATAAGAGAGTAGTCGAACTTGAGCGAACGTCTTTGAAGCAACTGTTTGGAGAATGAAAGGCTTCTTTGAACTTTCAACGATATAACATCTACAAAACACAAGCTACAAAATATTTTCATAAGATTTGAACCTAGCTACAAATCAGTCACAAGTACGACTGCCTCACAACAATCACCCTGTGTTTATTTACAAATACAACAGTAATTGGGAAACTTGATGAACCCTCACGGATGGGAATGGAAGAGAAAATAAAATCGATTACGGTCCGTCCCAAACAACCTCGCAGCAGACGCTGCAAGAATTACTCAACTTACTAGCCTGGAAGTGCAAAATAACTGTACGAGAGATCTGCAACCTACATGTATGTGAGAGTAAGAAAGCCATTATCCAGTTCTCGAAATTTGCACAAAATTTGAAAGAAGTTCTTGCTCAAATGTACCAATACCAACTGAAGAACGTGATAGCGGAGACGATACCTTAAGAGTAAAGGTTGAAATCTCATATGTAAAGAGCCGACCCAGGTAGTCGGGCGGTCTGGGGTGTTAAGCCACCGTCTCCAAGGTTTAACCGATTTTCGGCTGGGTCATGCCGAAGTCAAAATTACTAAAATATATCATATAAAATAAATCTTATCTAAGTTTTTCATCATAGTGATGGATGAAGGATGAAAGGTAAATGCAGTTTTTTTTCGGTATTAAAAGAAAATATCTGTTAATACAATTCCATGTTTTTCATCGACACTTGCTGTACTATAAGATAATGAAATCTAGGAAAGTAACATAATGAAAATTCGGACAAAATTTTAAAGTATAACTAAATAAGTTGAAAGATGTAAGTAACGTAGTTCGTTAGATATTCAGCACATTTCAGTCTTTCTCTTGAGGGAACGTTAAATATCTTATTTATTGTCTGGTTTGGATTATCTTTTTTTTTTAAAAAAAAAAAGAGGGTATTAAATTATCAATAAAAAGTATTTCAGCGTAAGTTTAAGAAAATCTTAGGGCAGCAGAGATATCTTGCTCCAATTACGAAGACAGGATTCAAAATATACTGTTTTTATAATTTTCTATGTGAGTAGTCGTTTTGAGTGAGATTTCACGCAAAAAGCGTCTCTACCAGAGTTAACGATTTTCTCGTCTAAATGGCATTTTTACGTATTTTTCCTGAATTGAAATATAATTAATTTTGACGTATCAGCGGAAAACTGAAACCATGTCCTCATAGAGTTGACGCCATATTTGTTCGCCATTTTAGGGTTTAAGCCCACATTGGATTTCTTTTGGCAGTCATTCAATTTGAAAAAAAAAATCCTGAAAGTTTAATATTTTTCTAAATTTGTCCTGATTTTAATTATATTTAGTAGGCTATATATAATATAAAGGGATATATAGACGGACGAATAATATTTTTACTTTAAGTAATTTAAATTGGCCCGTTATGTGATTGAATCACATTTTTAATAGGTATTTACAACGAGATGGTATATCTGTACTAAAATGTCCAAATTAGAGAACTCTCTAATATATAACAAAATAATTTCTTAAAAATAAAGTAGGCGAACACTACTAAGAAAATAGTAGCTAGTAAATTCTAAAAATGTCGAACTGAATAATTATTATGTTCAATACAATGACGTATTATATCATTTGTAAAGTAGCAGCATTATACTGTTCGCCTTTAGTAATGTAGAATTTACCTTCCTTTCGTAAATTAAAAAAAAGGTGGAAAGGAAAAGTTATCGAATATGAACTCAAAGCTGCTGATAACATTTAAATATATTTGTGTTCAAAATCTTAATTCAGGTATTCAATTTGGTATAAGAAATGGCGAATCAAGGCCCAGGAATCTTGTGAAGGGAGAAAATCAATATATTTTGCACTTTAAGACAGACAACCGAAAAATCTATTTCGTAGAAAGGATTATAAATTATATTAATTGTCATAATATCAAACATTGATAAATGGCCAAATAAGAAATATAATACAAACTAAGGCAAATAATCATTACAATTAGCAATTTAATCGCCACTGCATTACGAAAGTTGAATATCCATTGTTGGCTGAAGGCAGTTTGTCAGAGATATGACTTGAAATATCCTTAAATACTCTTGGACAGTATAGAATGCATATGTTAATTACAAGAAGACCAAAAAGGAAGTTATAATAGGCGTGTATTTGTGCCACAAGCTCCCCCGTTGATAATTATGAAACATCACTCCTATATAGCATATAAGATAATATTTAACGCTTTTGTTTAATATTTTGAACTTCACGATAATTTTTTTTAACATGACTTCGAGAAAACCTAAATTTCCGAAAGTTGTAAGTTGTCATAAGCTGATTTTGTATAGTTTGTGTTATAGGTATCACACGACATGATATGACACGACGTGGTCATTGATATGACCACGACACATTTGACTATTTTACCATAAGTATTTGCTGCTAAGGGTTAGCGAGAAATTAATTTCAAATTTACCAGCAGCATAGTGATCTTGAGAAAATTCAAGCCGTCATATTAGAAATAACAAGAAATTAATAAAATTCAAAACTTAACCCTTAACACGTTTTGGAGGCGGTAAGAGGTAGCAGCTTATTTAAGTATGTGTTATGATTGCGACGAAATTAGTTGAACATCTCTAGTCATGTAGTCAATATTCACACATAATGTTACATTTCAGAAAGAACGAGGTCGGAATGGCATATAAGAGAACTAACATTAGATTAAGTAAAATACATTTATGTATAAACGTGCAAAAACATACACAAATCTAATTTCAGCATGCCATATAAATATATGCCAGATTAGTTGAAAGTGTCCAATTTCGGTAAGTGGTGTAGATTAAAATGTCTAATTCTAATAAACCATATAGATCAACTTCTCAAAATTCCCGTAAATCGTACGCAAAATATTATTTACGTTAGGTTAAATGTTGAATTCTAGCAAGTCGTATACAGGTTAGATCTTAAAATTAATGTAAATCATAAGCCCGTAAATATCAAATTAAAAATTTAAAGATTTCATGAATTTCAAGGGTGATAACAGCACTATGACATAGGCTGTTCCCGATTAATTTTAAAGAGTCGCATACACAATTAGTTTTGAATTTCAATTGAATATATAGTCATTTAGACAACTCTGCTTCAGGCCAAATTGATAACGAGGGAATTGCTGAAATAAAGAAAGTGGGTAGAAACGAATAAATCAAGAAAACACACGCACACAGTATGTGTCTACCAGGAAGCCCAAATGGCACAAGCAGGAACCCAAGCACTGTAAATGAGCTCCCTAACACTGAGCTTCTGCGGTCCACATAGAGTACTAGCTAAAAAAATATACCGTTCCTAGGTCAGAACCCGTAAACAAGAGCTACACTTGGACTACGTTAAAAATAAAATATTGGGGTAAAATAAGCTATTTACGAAATTCATAAGCTGTAAAATCGAAATTCATCAAGTTATATACTTTATTAGTAGGTAATAACTCACATACAAAACAATAAAAATAAGTTATAAACGAGAATAAGACGTAGGTTAAAATGGGAAATTAAAGTAAGACATATAATCTAGGATAACTTAAAATGTTAATTATGTTTTATGTAAATTTGGTTACAAAAATGTTACCATAGATAGGTTCCGGGGTAATAACGAAAAACATTTATCTGAGAACTTGAAATGAAAACGCTGAATTATAAGAGGAGAGGAGATTGCGAAGGTAACTCTCAACAAGGGTACCAAATTTACATCCAGACCAGAATTGAATTATTTTAGTTCTCTCAGTCAGTCAGAATATAAAATCAAATGTTTTTAGAAATGACGGTAATATTATTTGCTTACAGGGTTAGAAAATGTTATATTGATATCCAAGAGTCCTCAAGGGATTCTCATTATTTTATTTAGAACGTCGATGAATAAACCACTTGCACCAGTATTTAATAAGGCTTATAAATATTATTATGAAAGCGTGACAATTACAATTAGAATTTGAAAATTTAAAACTTGAACATATTAGTACAATATTAGAATTTCGATTTACTCGCCTGATCTTGGATGTTGATAGTTCCATCGCATTATTCGATACATACGGTTTTTCTTGTTTGACAAACTACATCAGTAGCACGTTAATCGGGAGAAATTCAGCTTTGCATGAAAAGAAAACGGTCATAGTTGAAATATGTGATATATTTATTCAAAATTTCTATGTTTAAATAAATTGATTAATAAAAGTGATTAATAAATTGAAGAAGGAAAAACTAATTTATTTTATAGAACCACAAATTATTATTATTATTATTATTCTGGAATGGTTTCCAGAATTGGTCCAACTCAGAGAATAATTATTCAGGGCTTTCATCCCAAGTATCGTTACCATTCTTCTGCAACACAGAGAATTTTGTCAAAATATTAAAAAGATACATAAATTAACGAAGGTATGAATGTGGGGGATTTAAAGTATGATATTAAGTATTGTGTTAAGTATGACAGGGCTAATATCATGGTTGATTTGCTTCTCACCGGAGCGAAAAAGAAACCTCAAAAACCAAATATTTAATTTTCGGGTATTTCTTAATTATCACCGATGATGAATATTGATCCGCTTATTTCTAAATCTATTAAATCTCTGCGATCAAGAAGAAACATTTTCCTTGGAAGTAAAAATAATTCATTCTATTAGTAATTTGTGCGTATTCCGGACCTGGAGCATGCAGTACTAAATTGCTTCCAGTAATATTTTGCTTCATGGTCAAAGTTTTATTAATCTACGATCATGTAACATGGATATTCCCTTAAGAAGTATATCACATTACAACTTTCCGCTAACTTTTGTTAAATACCTATGAAGTTAACCTTACATATCTTTTATTTACATCTCTCATGTGTTTGCATTCTCATGTATTTTTAGGTTGTAAAATTGGAAACAGAAAAGATACTAGAGTTATGAATCGTAATGTACTTACAAAGAATATTAGTACATTAGGGAAATATTTGATAATTCGGGAAGATTCGAAAATCTACTTTTATGAGTTTGTCTCATAAAGAAAAAAAATATTGCAGTTTAAATTAGTATCTAAAAGCATTTAATACAAAATATATCAAATTTCGGCATTTCGAGAATTACTGTCATTTGCATGCTGAAGCTCTGTAAAGTTAGAAATAAATAAAAGATCAACTCTTCGAATTGCATCGACTTTAAGACCGTTGAGCCCTCTTCAGTATCAACTAAAATCGCATTGTTGAAATTAAATGGATAAATGAAAAGTGGTTCAGTAAGAAATCCACTAAAAAGTTAAGTAGAAAATTGCATTTCTGAATGCAAAGAAAATATTTCCGAGATCAAAAACTGCAATTATACATAGGGACAAAAAACTGCAAAACCTTTAAAAAATCTCACCTGCACTTTCTGGTCCTCCGAAACATTTACAAAATCAGTAGTTCCAGTATTAATTTCCTTCTTTTTATCATTATCTGAAGATTCTATTTTAAATTGACTTGGATCAATGTGTTCTAAATCTTCTTGCAACTGATCCATCAATAAATTCGTTTCATCATAGATTTCTTTCTTTACAACATACTTTGTTTCGCTGTCGGCATAAGATCCAGTTACAGAAACTTCCTGTAGGAAAAAAAACATACAGGAAAAATAAGTCATTAATTCTTTACTAACATACTCAACAAGCATGTTACGCTTAAACTTTACTATTTAAGACGTTATAACAATTGTATATCTCCAAATATCGTTGACTTCAATGGAACATTCTCGGTCGTAAAATAAAACATTGTTTAAGTGCTAGTTAACAGCAGCATATACGTATTCCTCTTCAAGATACTACACCTTTATTTTGTCGTAATACTTTTTACGACCAGTGGCTGCTGGAGACGTTTAGATAGGAAAATTTACTTCTTCAAGTCTCCGTTAAAATTTTATTCGAAAACAAAAACAAAAAATATGTGAATAAACATAAATGGATCTTGGTAATAAAGATCGATTTAGTAAGTTAGCTTACTGTCCGTTCACTGCAAATTTAATGTTAACTAGGGTGGTAAATCTGAATGAAAGCTATATTACGGTTGTCTTTGTATACAAGCACGAGCTTTATATTCGCATATGCTTTCTCTTACATTTAGCCAGTATCTATCCTTAGTACTGATTTCACGTTCTAAGTATGGACCTTATATCTAACTTCTGTACTGTAACGACGAGGGTCACTAACAGGATCATAACGGAAAAGATGACTTCAAAATTATTGCTGTGAATTATCCTGCTGAGTCTGTCTACCTTAAATACAACGCTCTTTACTACGAGCTCCTACCACGATCGTAACACCAGGTCAAGGGAAAGCCAATTACTCTCGGTCCCTCATCACTCTTCTATTTCCTATTCGAAATCGTTCACTGTTTCCACCGTCCAAGCTTGGAATGATCTTCCGCCCGAAACACGACAGCTACAGTCCATCTCAACGTTTAGGAAGTCGATTACAGACCTGCTCGAATTAAATTCCTAGTCTTTACACACTCGACGATGAAATAAACAGTAAAAAAGAGGATAAGAGTAAATGCATAGCTCTTTTTAAATATTCTGGTGTTATTTTTTTATATTTTTTAGTTATTGTTATTAGTAGTAGTATCATTATCGATGTATATCCATATATATTATCAGCCTTAAATTGTAAACAGACTTAAGTTTTCTGTAACATGTTAACATATGTGTGTGTGTGTGTGTGTGCATTGTGTCTGTTTATACGTGTTTTTTTCTTTGTGTAGTTATGTGTACTCATTTCGTGCTTATTCTTTTTCTTAATTATTATCCAATTATACTAGTATTAATATTGATAGCTTATTTAGATTTTGTATGTACATGGTTGAGTGGAAGAGAAGGCATTTGTGGCCTTAACTTCGCCATGGAAAATAAGTCAATAAATAAATAAAATAAAAAAAATAAATCAAAAGAATATAATAATTGTATGTTCAAAATGGTTGTAATCACCATTATACCAATTCCCATTTCCATGGGATTTTAACAGTGAAAGATTTACACTAATCTTGTTTAAAGCGGTGTAAGATGTCCTTATCACTCTTATAGAACCAAGTTAACAATATTTGGAAAACAAATAAAAGAGTTAAAAATCTAATTTCAATTATCTTACAAAATATATAATAAACAAATGTATCTATGATCTAAATAAACAAATGTATCTATGAGATAAATAAGATATTTCGTTCTGTAGCAGAAACTTATCGTAGAGACCTAAAATAACGCGGAAAATAAAAAAAAAAACTAAATAATTTCCTAGGTTTAACCTGTGTTAAAAGTTAAATTACGATCGATTATATTTCGCATATATTAAAACGGTCTTTTAGAAAAATTAACTTCTTGCATTTACACTGATTTTGTACTAAAGTTGGTAAATTAAATAATAAGCGATTTAATGTAACTGCTTTCTATCATCCTTCTAAATCGGTGAGGACAAAACATCAAGCAGTTGCTCATCACAAACAAGCTGAACTATCCTTGCTGGTATAATATTGATGTTTATATTATTACTTATAATACTACGTAAAATTGGTATACACACATCAGTAGACAATTTAAAATTAGAGAGGAAACTTATAATTAGACAATTTGCAGGATGCCAGGAAATTACTGGTTGTAGAGTTACAAGGTTAAATTGGGTCTTGAAAAAGTATGTGAAATAGATCCCTTGGAGTTCAAATATTAACCCTGGATGTTGGCCTTATCCAGAGTATGCTGTATTTTTGGATGTTGTAATTAATGCGTAATGCTGAAATGTATGTGGATTACGTAAGGCAATATCATCATCAGTTTATCCTAAACAAGCCAGTGGGACATCAGTTACTGTGGATCATTCCATTCAAATTATGACAGTGTTCCTACAAGTGATTTAAAGGTCGGGAGAAAACGAGAATGTTCTTGTTTTTTCACAAGGCAAAAACCTGGTTTTATTGAAGAAATGTGTTTTTTTTAACCACGAATATTCAATACCTGGCACCCGTTATGCATTTCCTCTTTACGTTCAGTAAAATTGAATGTTCTTACGTTAAAAAAAATACAACAATTTTCTACGTACGGGTCCAATATTCCCCTTAGAGCCCTAGTACAAGAGAGAAAAGTTCCAACGATTTATGGCCCTTAGGCATCTTTGGCTCAGATCGAGGAAATTTAAATAATGATACAAAACTTAATCCCAATAAAGATGTGTTTTTATGGATACTATTAACAAGAGCTAACATTTTAATTTATTCCTTAATCATGAAATAATGCCAACGATCCCAGAATAGTAAAATAACCTTATTGGAACAGAATATTTATGCAATAGCAAAATAATTTTCTTAATGTTCTTTATAATATTATCTTTGTTGATGTGAACATTAGGGACAATTACTATACGTAAATTGAAAAAAAAAAGTATTAATTTCTTAGTTTACGTGTACATTTATAAACTTATCATCTTGACAATGTAATTTCAAGTTGATTTCCCAGGCATAAATAAAATTGCCTAAAGGTCACAAATTGGGGCTCGCCGAAATGATGTTCTATTTCCCCTATCATCAACCATTTTGGTTATTAACCTAAAAGGAACAATTACTGTTATTAATGAGGACTACTGTTAATGTTTCAAGTACTTACTTCATAAAAATCACCAATCTTTTTATCTCTTTCCTCCTTTACCAATACAAATTCGGGAACTCCATCACATACATCTAAATACTCGCTTGTATTAGAAGCCATTTTATTATTTTAAACTTAAGCTCCAAATTTGCTAATGTAGTATCCTCTGCGACTATAACGTACTCTTTGTAACGGCTAACTTGTCCAAATATGCGAACCCTTGAAAGAGAGGGTAATGTTAATTATGTATTGCAACTGAAATTTCATAACATATTGGCTTAACCCTAGATTACAAACGGCGTCGTCTGAGAGATTACGCGACTAGTGCTGAAATCTCCCCCACCCCCTTCCACTTGGTTCACACATCTCATTCTGTGTACCTTCAGTGCGTGGATAGACAATGAAGGTGAAGGGTCGTTGCCTTCCTAGCCTCTTTCTTTCTGTGCTATTTTCAATTCGCGTCGCCTACTAGACTATGGGATTGCTTACGAAGTACAGTGGACGAATTATGTTACAAAGGTGTTGTCTGACAGACTACGCGACTAGTGCTGAAGCTATGTGGGGACCATCAAAGAACTATCTGCTATGAGTCCCAAGTCAACTTATATACCATTCAAAACTCTATAAAGGTTGCTTCAAAGCTTATAAATATGTTGTTTTCTTAAAGTATGTATTTTTATTTTTTCTAAAGTATTCTGTCAAACTACGCCTATGTAATAACGTTTGGTAAAGACAGCTTTTGTAATCTAGGGTTAAGACTAGAAAATAATACATGACAGCGAACATATTCTAAAATTGAAAATAAAATACATATTTAAATGCATACGCTCAGATAGGCTCGATCATTACGATATGTGATAATTCTGAATAATTCAGATAAAACTATCTTGTCGAAGCAAAATTCACACAACTAGACCAAAACGGGGATGCCCTTGGTATACGCAGGAAAGAAACCTTAACATGTTTTCAAAATATTCACCTGTTTACGAAAAACGCGTATAAAAATGGCGTATAATTTTACTTTGGCGCTTGTTGATATTTGCCTTGTCTATATCATTACTAATTAAACCAGTTTATTGAAGGCTTCCCACAAAATGAGCTATTTCATTGAATGTATTCGTAACTTCCATGCGGTTGTGTCAACACATGTAGAGGATCAAAACTTACATTCGCCAGAAGCAACCAAAATACAAGGTCTGTTATGACATTAGTGAGTGGTCTGTACGGTTAAAAGGTTGTAGGGAGAAACAACAGGATAGAACGAGTAGCTCAAACTGTAAATCCTGACGATTCAGAAAGAACAAATACAGCAAGAGTAATCAAATTACATTACACATAGGAAAAGAACACGTTGTCGAGTTCGTACAGCTAAACAATAACAGGTGACATATTGCACGCATGCGATGATTTGGAATATATTCTTGTTTCAAAAAGGAACAATCGAAATTGACTTGTAATTAAATTGACTTTGTTTTAAAAAAACTAAATCTGGTAAAGTGTCACTGAAATTCGTATACTCATTAATAGAGCCCGGAAGATTAGGAAAAATTGCTTTTCCTTTTTGTCAGGATTAGCATATAAATAATAGGTAACGTTTTTAGTCATCGTCGGAGCAAGTAAGGAGAGTTTTCGTTTTCCTTTTTGCCTATTTCAGCTTCCGCTGCCTACTTCTAATCATAAGGCCTTATTCTGCCTTTTAATATATATTAACAAATATGTATTTCTTTTTTTGGCGTTAAATACACACAAAAATGTCGAAACTCTGTCTTTCCCGCCATAAGTTGTCTCCTTGGCGTGAATTCAGGGAGATAAAATTGTGAGAAAGGATGATTCTTTAAGAATTTCCATTGACTTCGTGACCCGTCTTACATTGCCTGTCACCCTTGTGTTCTCTGGAACTCAGATACTATTCATGGCTGTGTGACCTGTCGGTCACTGATGAGCTGATAGCACATGCATACTATCTACTATGTTGCCAGAAGTAATAATGAAACTTCAGAAGAAAAGCCAGAATCTGGTGACAACGATGGATATTGTGGGAAAAACAATAGACTGTAGGACGTACAGTATAAAAACGATAAAACTGTGATGACAAATGTAAACATGTAATGTGTTCGAAGAGGACCTAACGAAAACTAAAAGTAGACCTACGTGCAGTGTTCTTAAAGTTTAACTGTCGTTGGTATGACCTCTTCGTTAATACTTTCTTTTATTTCAGCAATAATTAATGCCTTTTCGCTTGCCCATTTCAAGTATAATGAATGCCTGAACTTCGAGGCTTTACTCATTAAAAACTTAAATCTGTAGTTTTGGAGGTAATCATCTACCTAAGGCTTTGAAGGAATTGAAGATGATGAAAAGGAAATGTAAATAAACTTAAAAATAGCTTATCCTCCTCCTACGCGGCACATCTCAGAACAACCACATGGCCTCGGCTTCGAGGGATTAGGCTACCTTCCACCGTACAAACGTAACCAGTAATTACTATAAATCTTGTTTGTTTGTCTGTGTACTTGTCGTGAGCAAAGTATCCTTGGGGAAATCACAATCAAGTTTAAAACTATTTGCCTATGTCCTTTACGTCGAAGAGCATGTAATTTCTGCACTAGCATGCTTCAACAGTCACGAAGTTCTTTGTCACCAAACAAAGCTGACCGCGTGGTGACAACATGAAGTTTCATATTTCACCACCAGAGGGATACAGAATTGCTGGAATAAAGGAACGTTGCCCACATAGATCAACGTCGATCAATATAGACATAGATTCTCGATCTGGATCAATATTTTTCCATGTCGAGGGTTCTATTTTTTAACTTAATTTAATCATTATATACAAAATATTTAGTAGAAAAATCGATTAAACTTTTGCAAAATACTTACTTAGTCAGACTGTACGAAAAAAGTGATACCGATAACCAATCTTGATCCCACATCGTTTGATGTAGGTTCAAGCGGGGCCCCTCCCCTGCATGCCTTAGCGATATGGGTTTCATCAGTGGCCAACGTAAATGTGTTACTGTGGTCACTATCGCAAGATTGTATTCCAAACGACCATAGTTCCAAAGGTTAACCGAATTCGGGAGGTCCACGTAGTTGCTCTTTTCCGCGCCAAAGATTCGCTGTCTAATAGTAAAAAACAGTGAAAAGAGCACGGATGTGCATTAAATTTGACGACTATCAAGAACATAATTAATCGGCAGCGATTCAATCATCCACTGAAGGACTAAGAAACGAGTGTGCACTGCTGTATCGCAGTCTGTCTCATAAGTTCCGTCGAATATCCTTACAGGAAAATACCCCTCTGCGACGTGTGATGACCTCAAGACTTCGTTGCACAGCAAACTGTGAACAACAACCTGCATGAGAAGCTGAGCCTCCGGAATGTATTTAAGAGTCGTGGACATTACCTAAGTGTAGCTTATCTGTGTGAGAGAAAGAACAACAGCAGGTGCTTCTACAAACTCCATTTATTCGGGGGAAAGTGGAAGTATGTGGCTACACTAGATGAGGCATACGTGTATTTATCAGACTGTGGCAAATTTCGAGCACCACTTACACTTCACGGGATGCAAATTTCATTTTTCAATTTCATCCGTCACTTCAAAGCAACTTTCTCGAAGGCATTCGTGGTTGTTGAGGTATACTGCTATCAAGGCAAGTTAAATATTCATCAGATCCTTAAAAGCTGTAAAATCAGCTCTGCTTTCTTTCAGCAACATATCCTGACCCGAAACTATACAGATGACCTGCCTCGTTGGTATTGAAATGCAATCATTCAAGTACAGTATGTGCATATGACTAAGACTTCATTGAATACGTCTCTTGTTAACCGTAAATTTCCAGAACAGATGGTGTAAGACACCAGCAATCAGGTTATTTCGTTTCCCGATATATCAGAGAAGACACCACATGTCAGTCCTACTCATTGCTGCGGATTTGGTCTACTGAAAATGGTAGTTTTATCTCATTGTGTCACCACTCTCCGGGCGCTGTCGAAAGCCTGTACGTAAACGTGCCGGACGATGACTCTTCATATACTTCATCGTAGCCTTCTACAAAGGAAGTTACTGTGCAGGGTTATTGCCAAGAGACATCGTGATCACATTAAGGCCAACCAATGTTGGTCCCGTCGATTTTCGTAAGGTAGGTGCTAGTTCAAAATTCGAAACATGTACACGTATAGTTATATTTTACGTTTTAGATTCATAACATTGTTCAATAAAAAAAAAATCAAATTTTCACAATTATTTTCATGTAATAATTACAAATCTGATACCAGTTTCCGTTAAATTTCCAAGTAAATACAGGTAGATGACAGTTATGAAGACGTTGATGGTTGATGGTAATGAAATGAATTGCAAATTTATTTGATTCTTAATTATTTTCTTTATTTGATCACTTTGGTCGCTATCTACTTCTTAAAAT
>JAGDQP010053704.1:0-13501 GCA_022664845.1 Lepisma saccharinum
TTACTGACTGCTCTGTTATTTAAAGTACCACCTACTCTTTAAAATTCTTATAACTTCTTATCACGTTAGTGCTTAACGCTTTCAGAGGAACTAATCCTATGATTTGTTCTGAACATGATCCCTCAGTTTTTACGCCGTTGATACAACCAGTTACCGTAGGGTGGAGTACTGGCCCGACAGGCGCTGCGATCGGTTTTCATATGTCTTGTATTGCTTGTAAAGGCCGACCTTTTTGCACTTTAAACCAGATAGTAAACTTTCTTTATTTAGAGCAAATAACGCCCTTTAAAAATGCTAGCGTGTTGCTAGCCTCCCCCAAAGGGCTACACCCTCTATTTGGGAAGGGAAGTTTTAGTATGATGGGATTATAGGGAATGTAAGGTGGGCTCTGGAATTTTAATTTATTGGTTTATTTCTTTATTCTTTTCATCTTTATTAACTCTTTATTTACTCATCTTTAGACTTGATATTGGACATTATGAACTTTTTCTCATAATCATAACTTTGGTGTCATGGGACTTTGCTTGTGAGAAATGTGATTGAGGTGCAGTTAGACGCCACAACACGGTGATGACACTTAGGACAGATGCTTGTGAATCTTCTTGTTCAGGGGCTTCTCTGAACATAGATGGAGACAGGTGACGCCCTGTTAGTACAGTGAGGATTACTGTGCAATATATGAGGGTGCTACGTGGTGAGGCATGTGTGGTAGATGAAAAGATGATAGATATGCAAAGTCAGGATGATTGGGTGGTAGTGTGTAATGGTATAGAGTGAATAAGAGGGAAAGTGGTGGTTGGACGTATGTAGTTCGAATACGATGAGTTTCGTGATTCTGAATAATGTCATGCAGGAGTAGATGGTTTTATTCATATCTGCGTGTGATGTATTTAGCCCTTAGTTTCTCTAGGTGGAGTAGCAGATGGGGGAATGTAATTCGTTCATATAGTTCATGAGTAGGACTAGGAAGTTTTACCTGGTATGCAATTCTGAGGGCATGTCTTTCAAGAATTTGAAGTTTCTTATAGAATTTGACGTCTGCTGAAATCCATGCAAGGAACCCATAGACTGGGCGGAGAAAAGCTTTATACGTGTTGATGATAGTTGTTGGCTTTAGACCCCAGGTGGTACCTGTGAGACGTTTCAGAAGATTTAAGCGATTTGTTGCTTTCGAAATGATTTTCTGTAAATGAGGTCGCCATGTGAGATGGTGGTCGAAGATTATGCCTAGGTATGTTACTTCTTTAGATGGAATAACGGGCTCATGTGAGACTTGAATATTTAATTGATTGGGATTTCTTCGAACTCGTGATCTGCGTCTAGGTGGGATGAAGACAATGGTTTGAGTCTTGCGAGAATTTATGGTGAGCCCCCACTTACTGCACCATGTGGTGAAAGTATTGATGGCCTCGGTGAGTGTGCGATTGATATGTTGCATGGAGTGGCTGAGGGCAAGAAAGGCAGTGTCATCGGCGTACTGAAAAAGATGGATGTTGGGTGGTAAGGGTGGAAAATCGGCGACAAAAAGAAGGTATAAAAGTGGGCATAGGGAGGAACCTTGTGGTACACCGCAGTGTAGGAAGATAGGGTGAGAGATAGCAGAGTTAATATTTATGTAGGCTAAACGGTTGGTAAGGAAGTGGAAAATAAATAGTAGGTATGTGACGGGTAGTGTGAAAGCTTGGAGTTTGTAGATAAGAGCCTGGTGCCAAACGCGATCGAAAGCTTTTTCTAGGTCGAAAAGAATTAAACAGGAAGGTTGTGTTGTGTTGTAATGGTTAATGATCATATTTGTAAGTCTGAGAAGTTGATCGTTATATACTGAATGATGTGCGGAAACCTTCAGTTTATACTGAATGATGTGCGGAAACCAGCTTGATGGAGGGGAAGAAGATTGTAATGATCTAGGTGAGTGTGTAGTCGTTTAACCTAGATTTTCTCTAGAGTTTTACTGAAGGTAGATGTTAGTTGTATGAGGCGGTATGAGGAGACTTCATGCGGTGGTTTTTGAGGTTTGGGAAACATTAGTGTTTTAGATGTTTTCCGTTCGGGTGGGATATAGCCAGTGCGGAGGACGAAGGTAAATATTGTTGCGAGGAGATGGATTAAGTTAATAATAGCTTCCTTGAGTTGACGGTTAGTTATTTGGTCTATTCCAGGAGCGGTATTGCGTTTGCGGGCGATGGCTTGGACGATTTCATCGGTGGTGATAGGTGCAGTAAGTGGGTGTTCTGGAAGATGGTGATCTATGCTAGGTTGTAGATGAGGTGATGATAAATTAAGACGGTCAGAAGGATGTCGTTGGCGTGGATTGAATGGGATTTGAGGTGTAAAGATGGTTTGTAGGTAATTAGCGAATGCGTTAGCTTTGTCTTCGTCAGAGTGAAGGGCGTGTTCTTGGATGAGTGGATAGGATGATTTACTGTATTTACCGGTTAGTGAATTAAAGCGCTTCCAATACTTGGTAGGATGGTTGGTCTCAGCTAATGTGTTGCAAGTCTTTATCCATTGTCGCAATTTATATGCCTTAATGTAGTTATGAACTGTACGTTGATATTGTCGATGAAGACGGAGAGATTCAGGATTGCCTGTGGTTTGAAAGTCACGAAAAAATGTGTTCGAGAACGATTTATTAATGGTAAATATTGCGGAGGTAAGTTTGGACGATGAGGGTATGAGCTGCTAGTTGGGATGTGTTTTTTAAAAGCTTGATGAAGTACATTATGGATGTTGTCAAGAGCAGTGTATAGTTCATGTTCAGTTGATGGAGGTGTTATGAGTTCAGTATGAGTTTGTACATAGTTTCTATATCCATCCCAGTCGGCTTTGTCGAAACGAAGTACAGTTCGTGGAGGTGGCTGTGATGTGTGATCAATACGGTGATGAGTTTTGGTCGTAAGTTTAACTAGAACATGGTCACTACCAATAGGGTCTAAAAATTCTATGTGGCTGCGTGCGGCTAATGATGTGGAAGTGATGATGACGTCGGGAGTGGTATTGGAAATAGGTCGGGTGTGTTTTGGAATATGATGAATAGTTCCGGTTGATTGTAATTCAATAAGATTTTGAAAGTCTGTTTTTTCTCTAGCTGTGCGACTGTGAATGTTAACATCGGCCATGATGATGTAGTGACGAAAGTTGTTGGAAATATATGTGAAGAACGTTGTCGGAATATTGTGGCCGGGCCTTATGTATATGGTCGCTAAGGTGATGTAGATACTTTTGTAATAGATGGTGGTGATAAGATGTTCTGGAAGGTTAGGAATGTTGGATTGGTGTTGTCTGTGGGCTATGTATGGAGGAAAACCTATTGCTACTCCACCATTTGCTCGGAGGGCTGGTATGGTACTGTCACAACGTAAGAGGGTATATCCTGGTATTTTACAGGTGTCTTTCGAGGTGAGGTGAGTTTCATTAAGCTTGAATATTGACGTGTTCTTCGAGAAGAAGTTGTGTGAAGAGAGGTTGATGGGAGGTTAGAGAGCGGATGTTTAGGAACAAAAACGTCAGAGCCATAATAATCATGATCAGATGATAAGATGTTGAGATTTGTTTACACTTCTGTCTCCAAAGCACTGCCATGAAAATGAACGTACGGGCCGGAATAGGTTGCATTGAAGTTGACATTTAAGGTTGATCTGGCTGCGTATTGGATTTCTTGAAGGATGTGATGGCATTGAAATTGATATTTTGTCGCCCCTTTTACATACGCTGAAACAACGAAAACCAACTTTTTAACTATAATTTTTAACTTTAAGAATAACAAAAGCCTACAGCAACTAAAATTATGTCCTATTTACATGACACAAAAACGGATTTACTTCCAGCCGTAAGCATACACCTTACAGCACACCTACCCACAAGTCCCAAGTTGACACAAGGAACAAACATGACCAATAAATCCATTTTCATTGATCAAATACGTCATCAAGGGAGACGCTTGCTCTTTTTGCTTTGTTTTAACTTTCCAAAGAAGGAAGTTATTGCTACTTTAGAACCATTACGAATAGGTTGTGTTGCGTACTTCGTGTACGTGTGTGTGTGTTTGAGTGTGTCAGAAAGAGAGAATGTGTGCGTGTGTGTGTGTGTGTGTGTGTGTGTGTGAGAGAGAGAGAGAGAGAGAGAGAGAGAGTTACACACAACTGACATATGAACCATTAAAACAAATACGACAAGCACACGTGAAAAAGAAAATAACGTTATTGTTTTATGATTTTTCAGTTATGGACATTAGGCATCAAAGGTTCAGGTCCGGATAGGGTCGGGGAGGGAAAAGGGCTCGGGAAAATATCGGCCTAAGTCCTATGTTGAATCCTAAATGAAATAACGGTGAAATGTATCTGGTGGAATAACACCGACGAGAATAAAGCCGATCAAAATAACACTGAATCGAAACGAAGCGATCAGAACGAAAGGAATAAGTGCGACTGGAATAAAATCGAGACAATATGCCAAAGCGGCATTTGGTTTGTGTGACTCAGTAAAACTCTGGAAAACCCTCAATCAGGATTGTCGTCCGCTGGAATGTCGAACTGATGATCTCCGAATGTTATGTTAACGCTCTACGAAAATTCACAAACGTGACCTCTGTTAACTAACAGAATTTCGTAGCAACTATAGTTAGCGATGTAAAAAAAAAATACGGAAAAATGCACACCAGAAGAAAGATTTCTCTTTATTTTTCGTGCTGTTTTGAAAAAATAATCTTTAATATTTTGGGGTCGTTAGCATTATTTCATTAATCGTGACTAGCTAAAATGTTAGTTTCCATGACAAATATATATTTAGAATAACAATATCTCTATTGTAACTCTCTACAACGAAACTTAATTGCATAATTTTTATGCATAGATAATTATGCATATATAAACCTTGCATAAAATTATCCAAAACTTTGCATAATTATATATTTAACTGATTGCAGCGAACGTTATAAAATGGTTTACCTGGGAGTATGTTATTAGGGCGGAAAACTTATGTTTCTTGTAGCATCTAAATATATTTCTTAATCGAAAAAATTGTCTTGATGTTTTATGTAGGCAAATATATTCTCATATATATGATAAACCTGTTTGAACAGCTTTCACGGTGAAGAAGGGAAACCGTGTGAATACCAAACACAGTCACTTATTTGGTAAGTTGTATATTGCATTATATTCAACCAAAAATAATTTAAAAATTAATATTATGATATATTTGTAGGCCTAGGTCCCGCACTGCCTACAATTAGTAGTTTTGCCTACCTGGTGCCTGGAGTCACACAAAATACTGCAGTTATAGTTCCTAATCATATATAAATAAATTACCGATCTTAGTGTTTGTTTACTGCGTTTTGGTTCTTTTCAAATTGAAATTTGTTGATCATAGTTGATTGAGTAGATGCAACGTTTAAGAAGCTCTACCTAATTTGTGTGTGTGTGGAACTAAGTGCATAGTGAAAATCCGGGATGTGCGAAATCTACTCGAACAATAATATTGCACTAAGAATAATAGCCATAATTCCCGTTACTGTTGCGTCTGCCGAGAGGAGCTCTTCTAAGCTGAGGCTCATCAAGACTTATCTAAGGACCACCATGACTCAAGACCAGTAGTCTGCTCTCGCTCTTGTGTCTGTTGCATCTACTCTTGATTGTAGCGATTTGACTGAAGACTTTAGGAACAAGAAAAGTTACAGAATTAGCCTTGAACCACTATAAAATACTTGCCTTACTATTGTAAAGCTGTACCTGTTTCGTTAGAGGTAATTTTCGGATTCCGTATTACACGATATTGTATTTCATTAAATCTGCTTTATTTCTTGTAAATGAATACCTGAATTCCCATATAAAAATTCTTCGGGATCACATTCACCCCAAGTGAGGATTTGCGGCAAAGAGTATTTTTTCCACTCAAATACACACACAGACACAAATTTATCTATGTATGTACAATTGTACACATATCGTGGCTTTTGGTTATTGCGATTAGGTATGGCCCTGAGATGAGTCATTGCCCAGGGCCCCGTAGAGACTAGAGCCGCCTCTGGGTGTGTGTAAGTAGAGTTTTGCACAATTTCTATCGATTTTTTCTGTAAAAATAAAGTTGGTGGTGCGCTAGATAATTTGGGAAGTGACACCTCACCAAAGGGATCAAGCCGCCGTAGCTCAGTAAAGGCGTTGGCATGTGGGCCAATAACTCCTTCCCGCCATTAAACTGATTGCCATTTGTTACGATGGTACAGTCTAATGCAGTGGGAAATTTATGTTTCTTGCTCCATCTTAATACCCTCGTTAAGCGTAAACTGTTGAAATCTATATTTTATGAAAAGCCAAGAATAGACGTGCTTTCTGAAAGTAAATACTGTCAAATAAATAAGAAAAACCCGTTCGAAATTTGAACAGCTTCAAGGCGAAGTAGGAATAGTATATGAAAACTGCTGATAACTTATTTTGTAAGTTATTATTTTACAGTTCAAGAAATGCGTTTTCATATTCAACACAACGGTTTCTGAATAATTTTGGAGTTCTTTTGCATGGAGAAAAGAAAATCCTCGCGTGATCAAGCATATTGGTCAACAAGTAGCTCTGTTCATTAATATATTTATTGGAGCGAGGGTTATCTAATGACCGCAACATTTTTAAACTTCAGTGCTCTTTTATAAACACGCTTGCGTAGCTTGGAATGTTGGTAAATAGCCAATTGAAACACGTGTTACACCGCGTAATGAATCTACTGCACGAATCCGCACGGGTTTCAACCGATTATTCATCAACATCGGAACCATCGCAAGTGTGTTTAAAAAGCAGCCCTCACGAAAAAATTGTACATAGTTACTGCACATTTTCATGCGCTAAACCAAAATGAAAAAATTCAATGTTCTTATTAAGTTTAAAAGGAAAGAGCAAATATATTCATCAACAAATGTTCCGTACGAGTAAAAATCAAGGATTGTCAACGTTTTAAGAAAATCATCGCTTGATCAAGCATGTTGATCATCAAGTAGTCAACTGAAACCCGTGCGGTATCGTGCAGTAGTTTCATTACGCGGTGTGACACGTGTTTCAATTGGCTATTTAACAACATTACATGCAACGCAATCTTTTTTGAAAAGGAGTGCTGATGTTTACAAAATGTCGCTGTTATTAGATAATCCTCGTGCGAACAAATATGTTGATGAGCATTTTCTAATATATGGTACTTTGTGGCGGTTGGGTTTGTTTCGAAAGCGAGTAGAATTGTTGAATATGAATAATTGTCTTGTGCGGAAACGCCGCGTGATACTAAGATACCTTTGCAGTAAAAATATTTGATTAAGGATCACTGTATCTTTACTTAAGTGAGATTTAACTAGGTTGTATGGAATGAAACAAATATTTATAATTTTGGCGTTGATTACAAAATAATATCTTGAACTTCTTTATACTTCTTCTTGAGATTCATACACACTGAAGATACATCTCTTTCCGAATGCTTGTATGTAGTTTGTTGGATACGGATACTATTAATATATTACTTCTTCTTGCACTCAGTCTTTAATAATCTTCGCAATGTAATTCTTGAACACCTTTTCAAACACGTTTGGTGATTTTTTGGATACTCATTTGAAACCCATGCTGTATCGCGCAGTTTCATTACGTGGTGTAACACGTGCATCAATTGACTATTTACCAACATTGCAAGCAACGCAATCTTTTTTGTAAAGGAGCATTGAAGTTTAAAGAATGTCGCGGTTTTTAGATATTCCTCGCGCGAATAAATATGTTGATGAACAAGATCAAATATATGGTATGTCTACTTTAGACCTTGTTGATCAACATGCTTGATCGCGCGAGGATTTTCTGAAGACCGTGAAAATCCTTGAGAATTTTTTTCTTATTTGTATCTTTTAATTTATTTTATGTTACAATATCTTGTAATATTAAACTGTGTTTTCCATCTTTAACTGGAGATGCACATCTCAGTTGAAAGTGCACCAAATAGGTAAATAAATAAAAATTTATTAGGTACACAACTATATAGAAAGAGATAAACTATGTGATGTCTTATACACCCAACATATCAGACAGTATAAAATAGTTTTTGTGGGGGAAAAAATGGCATTTTCCTTGTGGGTCTCAGATGCCCTCGTACTTGGTAATTGATGCGGCCCAAAAATACCTTGCTAATGTTGTTGTTAACACAGCCATTTTTTGTAGTGTAATCTCCGCTTCTTAAACATCCATAAACCAAAAAATATCGCAGGGTATACCTTGTGAAAATTCTGGTACTACAGCACTGGATGTAAGTAACCGGATACTTCATGGTAACATATTTACGGGGTTCTATAATGTATTTTTGAGGAAGCAGATTTTCTCATCATGCTAAACAATAAATCATTTCTTAAACTGCTATTATTTGTGTCTCTAGCATAGTTCCGAACCCTTTTTTCATACCTCTTTCTAGAGCGAGAATGTTCTATCTATACATGCCTGGAATATTGTTTTCAACTGTCCTTTAAATGATAAATTCAGTCTACTTCACTCAACAGCACACAATATATCTGCCTATTCTATATTCTAAACAAAAGAAAAAGATTTAAAATATATTTCTTAACTTGAAATGTGGACGTATTTGTTGTCCATTTAACTGCGTGCATTTGATTTCTATTGTGCGTTGTATGACCGATACACACTATGCAGCCTGGAAAAAATCATCCTAAAAAACTCAAACCATTTTGGTTAAACTGTAGTTATTAGTTGCTGTATA
Organism: Lepisma saccharinum; assembly: GCA_022664845.1. Lineage (NCBI taxonomy): Eukaryota > Metazoa > Arthropoda > Insecta > Zygentoma > Lepismatidae > Lepisma > Lepisma saccharinum. The sequence continues at coordinate 8,725 of JAGDQP010053704.1, forward strand.
GATGACAGCAGTGTTAATTCCTTATTTGTGGAGAATTTCGTGCTTCAACATTATAGAAAACAAACAGTAGAGATTGAGCATATGTAAATAAATATAACTTGGTTTAAGAGCTTCTAAATACTTCCTGTTATAATTCTTTGCTTTTGACACTAACTTTAATTAAACAGCGGTTTTCACATATGATCAAGATAATAAAACAGGTCTGTCTGACGCTTTCGCTGTGTGGAGAGCCTTCGGAGCAAGAAAAACAGAGTTTGTAATTTTATTTTTGTAGGGACCAAAAATGAGTACTTTAAACTCTGGTTCTCAATTAAATGCTTAACTTGGTTCAGGGACAACCACGAATGCTTCGCAGAAAGAAGTGCCCATTGCCTAATGGTGGAGGGCGGATTCCAACTGTTCGTTTGCGGCCGCTAAAACGATGGCTTTCAAAGCCAACTTACTCAAAATCTTAACAAGCTACTATTTGGAATCTAAAAAGAAAGATCCTTCTTAGAAAAATGTTAAAATAAGTTGTGTGTAATGTATAAGCTATACGTTGAGTAAAAGTTAGAGTTTAAACAAATAAGTATTAAGTGCTTGCATTAATAATCCGCTCCGTATACCCTTAAAGCCTTAATAAGAGAAGGTCTATATACTAAATAGGAAAATTTAACATAAACTCAATAGCATTTGAATACCATGATTCAATGATTTGATTCTTTAAGGCCTATTGCCGAAATTTATCTGACTTGCTACATTGCACTTCTGTTTTTCGTAATTTTAAGAGAATATATATTGCTGAAAGTACAGTATTATTATTATGTTTTAAAAAATGTTACCTCGAGATTGCTGTTGTAAATGCCTCCCAGACAATGAAAACAGGATCTATAGAGCGGAACCAATCGACAGTTGTATGGAGGAGAAAGAATGACGAAAGGTGTTTGAGAAAAATACATGATTTGCTAAAACTATGAATTCGCAGCAACCTGAAAAACTGTATTTGAAATTCTCAGAAACAAGAGATGAATAATGGAACGTTTTGGATAGTGCGAAAAAAATTCTTTACAAGCCACAAGTGCGGAGAAAATTCATTCTCAAAAATAATTTCTAATCCCAATAAAACTATATCTCTGGATGAGTTGAAATACTCACTGCTTTGCACTCAAAGGGTCCGAACTGAGCGGCCGTGTCTCAGCTGCTGAACATTCAGGAGGTCCTGGGATCGATCACAACGGTCGACCATCCGGACTGAGGTTTTCCCAGTTTTTTGTCACACTAGGCAAATGTTGGGGTAGTACCTACGAAATGGGCCCTGGTCGTTTACCTTACAATATCCTCTCCCCCACCCAATCCCGGCCTGAGCCTAAGATACCTAAAGACTATAAAATACATTAAATATAAGGGTCCCGGGTTCGATTCCCGGTGGAGACATACGTGGTTCTTATCTACGTTAAATTGTAGGTCCCCTCCTTAAGATATCATCATCATCCGGTGGAAGTCAGTGGTAAACCACCATCCGTTCACCCAGGGAACTTTGGGTTAGAACCAGACCTCCCTTCGGGCAGAAAACTCATCATCCTGAACAAACGAGTTCGTGTAAAACTTTAACGCCAATATTACCCGTGGAATCTGGTACCCAGTTCCAGAAATTTTCGGGTATTGCCATTCCTAGTTTCCACCCCCTAAATTAGCTATTTTGTGTAGCCACAAATGCTAACTCATGCTGAAGGACAAAAAAAAAAAAAAAATGATGGCGTCGGCTACGTAGTATACAATTAAAGGGTTTGTTTTCAAGTATAATAGAAGGTGCGATCATGCGTATCGGGCCACAAATATTCTCCCGCTCCAGCATAAAATAAAATATATCCATTTATTGTATACAATGTCAAAAGAGCGTTAATATTATAGAGCGTTGTAATAAATAGAGTACAAGATGCCGGTTTTTCTTGGGAAGTGGTGCAGGGAGAATTATATTTCCGACCTTTTAATCCCATCACATGACCAGAAAAGGCACTCGAACTGCGTGAGCTTGAAGAACTATAGCAACCTGTTGCAGCCTTGGATTCTAACACTGTTTTAAAATCTATTATTTCACGTTGAGGGCGTAAACTACGGAAATGATCCTGGCCATAAATGTACAACCCCGACATTTGCCTGGTGGGACAGGAAAAACAAGGAAAATCTTGCTCAGAATGGCCGGTCCACGATTCGATCCCAGGACCTCCCAATTGCGCAGCGCACACGTTATCACTCCTTCAGATTTCATTCATTAACACACATATTATAATAAAATTGATATATTTTTGTACAGATTTGAACCTACAAGCCACGTAAAACAACTAAGTGTTTTAATAGATTTAATATATACGTTCCTGGATGCAGTTTTGGTATCAGTACGTGTACCCATGCCAGTTGGTAGGGAATCCACCAGAATTTCCAATTTTCGGGGGCGTTAATTTAAATTGGGAGGGTATAAGTGGAGTTTTGCACGGTTTCTATCGATTTTTGACCGTAAAACTTAAAGTTCGGGATGCTATCGACAACTTGGGGGCTGCCACCTCACCACAGGGGGAGTCCGGCGGAATCGCTGTCAGTTGGGTATGTTCGAAACTTTTTCTTAAAGACAAATTTAATAGCTCGTGATAAAAGTATCTTTCGTGGACTTCTGGCAGGAAGTGCCGAACAAATTTTAGCGTTATTTGGAACAAATTTACTTTGCTTTACATTGAAAAATCCACAACTTCCTCGCGTGTTTATTTTTTGGGAGAATCCTTGATACTTAACATCTCTATTGTTGTGTCCTGCACTCTTACCATATGCATTCGCACAGATGTTGGGATTATTCATAATTTAAATACGCACAATACAATATAATAATACAATACATTCCACACAAAACAAATCTATTCAGAATACTGAAAAGCGCACGATGACAATAGAAACTACACAATATTCAGACGTGCGAAGTAGAGAGCACACAGTTGTCCAAGCCGTGACGTGATATTAAGCGTGCCAGTAGTTGAGCATCAGCGCGCGTAACGTCAAAGGTCTACCTAATAATACTTCAGCTATGGTACATTGGGGTACATAGACCTGAAATTTGTACTGCCAAGTTATTGGCACTCCTTTTTTTTTATTTGTTTAATGAAGCTTGAAAATAATTTGGCGGAACTGATATTATTCAGGACACGTTGCTGAAGGTTTCTTTCCTGCCGTTTGCACTCCAAACACAATATTTGTTATTGGTCGTAGATAAGCTGATAATTTCAACAAGTCCTCGTTCAGTTATAAATTTAACCTATCAATATCTAAGGGTTGTACTTTCATTTTTCTCTGGTTATTTATTGCTATAATGCAATTATTATAGGATTTTACTTCTAGGATTTTACAAGGATATTTAGAACCCCTTGGCACGAATCATTATGTAAAGTATACAAACTAGTTATTGTAGGAGTGGAATAAGTCCGAAATTACAATTGGAATTTTATGGATGGCCTTTAGGCATTTAAGGCTCAGGTCGGGATAGTGGAGGAGAAAGGTTACGGCCAGGGCCTACGTTGAATCCGAAATTGGAATAACGACAAAACGAGACTGATGGAATAACAGCGAAAACGGACACAAAGTTGTATGGAACGTACTGTAGGAAATATGATGTCGATCTTTGCATTTGTGAATGCTTTGAAGTTTATCATATCAAGGGCCAACGTTGCCTACAGTTTGGGCAAATATAGGTTGAAATATAGAATATAGGTTGAAAGATTTGATCAGATACACTTAACTTATAACCTCATATATGGATCAGTGGCAGAGCGTTGGCGTAACATTCGGGAGATCGTGAATCCGATATCTCAGCGGATGACCATCCTGATTGAGAGTTTCCCAGGGTTCTTCGGCATTCACACAAAGCAAATGCCGCGATGGCATATTGTTCCGATTTTTTTCCAGTCGCACTTCGCGATTTTATTTCTTTCGTTGTGATCGCTTCATTTCCATTCTGTCTTATTCCAATCGTCTTCATTCTCGTCGATGTTATTCCACCAGATACATTTGGTCGGTATTTCATTTCGGATTCAACATAGGCCTCGGGCCGATATTTTCCCAAGCCCTCTCCTTTCCCACCCCTATCCGGGTCTGAACCTTGGATGCCTAAAGGGCATAACTGAAAAATCATCCCCCTCTCCCTAAAACAATAACGTTATTTTGCTTTTCACGTGTGTTTCTCGTATTCGTTTTAATGGTTCATTTATCAGTTGTGTGTAACTCTCACTCTCTCTCTTTCTGACAGACACTCAAACACACACGTACACACCAGGTACGCAACACAACCTGTTTGTACTGGTTTTAAAGTAGCAATAACTTCCTTCTTTGAAAAATTAAAAGAAAACAAAAAGAACAAACGTCTCTCTTGACGACGTGTTTTTGATCAATGAAAATTGATTCATTGGTCATGTTTGTTCCTTGTGTCAACTTGGGACTTGTTGGTGGGTGGGTGTGTTTTAAGGTGTATGCTTAGGGAATAAATCTTTTTTTGTGTCATGTAAATAGGACATGATTTTCGTTGCTATTGGTTTTCGTTATTGTTAAAGTTAAAAAGTTATAGCAATTGTTGAAAATTTGTTTCTCGTTGTTCCACCGGTTGTAAAAGGGGCTACAAAAATACCAATGAACAGGCAGTAAAAGGAGTAGGGCAAATGAGATATAAAACGAAGTCATTTTTACGTATACTTGGCAACGGAGGTTCCCAAACTAGGATCCGTGGCAATGTTTCAGGGAGTCCGCAGACACTTTTAAGATA
>JAGDQP010053705.1:0-13500 GCA_022664845.1 Lepisma saccharinum
CATGCAAAAATAATGGATTACTTTTTACTACACCAGATATATAAAGTGTGTGTGATTATGAAGTAAAGTGACATATTTAAGGTGCTATCGGACTCAACAGGAATAAAATAATGGAATATAAAACACTAGAAAAGAGATCAAAAAAGCAGAAACAAATATAAAAAATAAATATTTATGCGTAGTTGGCAACACTGATTCAGACTAATAGTTGACAACACTTCATCCAGAGCAAGCCTGCATGATTTAATACCGAAATTGTTTGAATATGGGGAACGATATTCATAACTAACAGACTGGAATATAGCATTTAGCGTATTCTGTGAATAGCCCCTTACTACTAACAGTTGAGAGGGGGAGCTCCGAGGCCCACAACGCATTATTTAATTATAACTGACACAAGATGAACATTAAAAATAAATCAAGTACGTTGAATCACCAATGGGCTGAAGCTGACAATATTAAATTTTCTCAGATTTTTTTGTCGAATTAGAAATGTTAAATATATATATATATATATATATTTGTGGGCCTTCCTTGGTAATACTCGGGCTAGTAGTAGAATAATGCCGGCGAAAGTTAAAGGAAAATTTTTAAGTGACACTATTTTGACGTACGGTACTTTGAGATCTCAAATTGCACCAAATCTACTATTATTAGAAATTGGTTTACTTGAATGATGCTTCTTGTTTCATATAGCTCAAATTATCTCAATGTTCTTTAATTAATGCTTAATTCAATGGAATTTCAAGTGAGGAGTTCAGAGGCTAAGAGATACAAGTCAAATTGACGAATAAAAAAAAAGTTCGAGGTAGCCTTTTATATAGTATAACCTGAAATATATGGGACATAAACATGTGTCATATTTTGTACATGGACACATTAAGGTTCAAGGTTTCTTTGTACAAGATATGACAGTTCTGTATCACATATTTTGGGTTATAAATAAAAGATTACCCTGGAACTTTTTTTATTCGTTAATGTCACTTGTAGCTCTTGGCTTCTGGATTCGACAAATGTGGGGTCTTCTTTGGCTTAGTAGAGCCAGTGAGCAAGCCCAGACCACCCATAATGCTTGACTTGTTAAAAGAAATTTTACTTTAAGAAAGTGACACCCGGCAACCCTGAAATTTAAAATATGACCTGAATTTCACTTATCAGTCATCAATTACACGGAAATAGTGATAGGATTAAGAACTGATTTTCCATTTTTCCCAGGGTTGCTAGATGTAATGAAGTTGTCATTTTTTTTCTGGACATTTTCGACATCAGTTTTTTTCTTTTAAAATAGGCATAATGAGGTAGACAGAGGTAACACACATCCCCACAATGTCATTCCTCAGCAACAGTGTTGCCAGAGTTCGGTCTAATATTGAAAAGAACGTACATTTTCGGAATACACCACCAATACTCCTGTATCAAGCTTGCAAGCTTTCAGATTGGAATGTTCGATGAATAGTCATGCAGCCTTCCTAGTAGCACCGAGAATTATTGCAACAAGCAATATAAATGAGTTTTGTCCAGAAATATACTCAGTTTGTTAAAAAAAAAAGGGATCTCTGACTCTGGCAACAGTTATTATAACCATGTCCGACTGATGGTTGATTTTTAGTTTGTAAATATATTATTATTCTTTCAATATATAGGGCTATATTTCGTTCAAGAACCATGTCTCTACGTATTTCAGTTTAATAGTTACGTGCTGTGAAAGTACGGGTTGCGTAATTTTGGGACAACCTGTATATGTTTCTATAAAAAGATTATATTTAGTAGTTAGTTATAAGGAAAATCTGTAAATACATATAAACATTTTGATCTACACCACAGCAAAACAAAAAAAAACAACGAAACCTCTCTTGAAAATAGAAATAACTTCGGAAATAGATGTACCAAGCTTACTTTTTCTGTATACTTTTTATATAAGAATAACAATGCACGTATAACTCCCAAACTGCACGCCATATATTTCATTTCATTAGCATTTAAATATATTAAAAGAACCAGTAAAAGTTCCTTCTCTTTCCAGCAAGGATAAGTTATTTTTAAAAACGTTAAGATTTTTTTTTTTTATTATTATTATTTGAACATCTCACCCCATAGTGTATTTTTAATATCTTACATTTTCTGTTATTTACGATCTGAAATAGTTCTAAGACTTTTCTAGTTTCCCTGTCTATTTACCTACCTACTTTCCCACACACCTATCTATCTGCTACCCAATCAACCATGTACAATATTCTTGTCATTTGGTATTTATGCCTTGCAAATATATGCGCGTCTGGTGTTCATTGAATTGGAGAAAAGACATGCAGACTGGTTTCCCATCTTGTTGCATATTGCATCAGTCAATGCTACCCGAAGCCTGAAATTGAAAACTTTTTAAAGAAAAAGAGAGTATGTTGTAAATGCAATGAATGTTGTGCGTGTATCTCTCAATTTGCTACTGGTTCTCCACATTCCTCTTCTTCTGGAACCGAAGGAGGAAAGAAAAGACAAAATAATGGGGATGGAGAGGGGAGGAAAAGAAGCAACTACTCCCCCTTTTTTACTCAAATTGCCTTCCTCCCCTACTCCAAGCAGATGCAAATTAATGAAGGCAGTGACAGTGTAAATGAGATTAAGAATTATCATATTTTATGTAGAACAATTAGTGACGTCGACAGGGGAATGTTTGACGAAGGACTGATTCTTCTTTCTGAGCTGTTTCGTTCCTCTATCTCTCTCATTCTCCTTTATCTTCCTAGTCTCCTATTCCCTTGTTCTCCCACTCGTGGGCGCCATTTGCATTTAAACAACTTGTTTCCAATGTGAAGGTGCTTTAGCATTACCCTTTGGAAGATAAAAAAAGAACCCTTAGAAAAGAAACAAAAAAAAATGGAGACTTAGTTTCATTTTATATCTTTATCGCCTCTTCCTCTATCTCTCAGAGAGGGAGGGGGGTTGTAATTTATGCTTTGAAATATTCGTTCTTTTTTAACGTTGTTCTCCAGTCTTTTCCTCCTTAGATTTGGTTTATAAATACCTTTCTTATTCTCACCCTTGAGTCTTTTGTTTTATGAGAAAATGAGGATGATCAGTATCTTGCTGAAAATTATAGATTTCTTCTGAGAAAACTTCATTCTTTTCCTGATCATGTTTTTCTTCTGCGACGTCTTTCTAGAAAGTAATAAAACTGTTTCTGAAGAGAAAAAATATTATTTATTATCAACGTAATTACAAGGCAGTTTTTGTCTATTTGAAAATAGTTACTTGGTAAATATCACTTTCCTAGGAAGAGTTCTGAAATCATTAACTGACACTGCATTAGTTGAGCCGGCACGACATGTTAAATGTTCTCAACAGTTCCAAAATAACTACCCACAAGTCTATAGGATACGATTTTGTACGGAGTGCCCAGGTTTAAGAAAGTCGTGTTGTGGGAAAGTCTACAACAAAAAGGAATGGAACAAGAACTGACCCTTAAGGTACTCCACAGCGCAAAAAGACTCCAGTGAATAGTGAGAAAAGAATGAATGCAGAATACGGAATGAGTATAGTTTGTGGATAAGATGTAATGGGTTCATCAACATGAATTATGATGATGATTATTATTTTGATGATGAATTATTAAGTGAATCAATATAGAAGATATTTATTAGCATTTCTGTTTTCTTTTTTTATATTTATAATTGTTGTAATTATGCTCAATAGATGACAGTACTTATTTTTATTTATGCCAAATATTGATGTTTGTTTTATTTTAAAGAATTGGCTGTTGTTTTCTAACACTAAATGTAATATTATTTTAGTTATTTGCTTCAGAATTCTTAAAGAAACTGTTTAAAGTATTTGACAAGGAATTGTGAAATAAATAACATTCATACATGTATTTATGTGTTATTGTGTAACGAGTACTAGATGAGCGTTTCGCACAGCTAAACTAATATATGATACTTCTTACTTCTTAGTGCTGAGTGATTTATGTTACGATAAACAGATATTGCTTTAAATTCAGGCAACATTGTTTTGGATAGTTACGTCATTCTTTTGTTATTACGGCAGCAGTGTTGCCATACTTGGTACAATTGTACGCAATTCAGCCCTTTTTGCCATTCATTGGCCCGTTGGTACCACGTTGTCACTTTCAGCCCGTTTTGTAAATAAGTTGGTACGATTCTACCCAATTAAGCACCATTAAAAAAAAACACGTTTTCAAACGTGTCAGTTTGTTGTAAGACTTTTCCTTCATCTAACGCTACTCATACTGTGTGTTGGACTCATCAAAAATATTGTTGAACGTTTATTCTGTGACGCACTCTTTTTGATTATTGGCCACCTTGAAATAGAGGCTCGTTTGGTTTCCCTACAATACGTACCGAAGAAGGTAACTGTTTCTCTTTTTTAATTTACGGCCTCTGTTATATTTCCTGCATGCGAGAAATATTTGGATGTTTTCGGTTAGCGAGCAGATGACTTTGCATATTTCACGGCAGAAACTACTAAACAACTGCTGTTAGTTTTGTGAGACCAAGATCTCCACATAAGAACAAGACAGTATGCTTCATTACAAAACATAGTAGAATGAACAATAGCTGAATAAAATTTAGTGGGATGGTTCTAGAACGCTGGCCCGGTTGTAGGAGTATCATATAATCATACATGGTATTGATGGATTTCGCTTCTTATAGACGTTTGTTCTTTTTTATTAATTATGATGGCTATAAATGTGTCACTGAACACTGTAACAACACCAACGCTTCACATTCTACGTAAACCATCCATGCCTAGTCTAGTCAAATTTGCCACTATAGTTTTCACTTATGCATTTCTGTTTCACACTAGCATAGTATAATATAAAAATAACAAATAATTATTTATATAATTTTAGCTAATTACGAGTATCAATGCTGGTAGATTTTTTTTACTCCTTTAATTGAAATTTCAATTGTTTTCATACTCCACTTTTCACAGATTATAACTGTAGTCTGCGCCATGGCATTTGAAGTGGATGTTGACGGTTGAGATGGATCTGGTGCAATTTGGTTTATTTGTATTCTAATCGATCGTCCTTTTTTTCACCTGGATATACCATTTTAAAATACGTTAGAAATGGTTTAATTTATGAAGGTTGTTATGCAGTATTGTTGGTTGGTGAGAACATGCATCACGTGTTTGAAGTAGTATTTTTAAGAAACAGAAAAATTGAACGCCGAAGAAAACAAGAAAAACAGTTTTTTTCTTCAATTTTTTGTGCTACTTTGGAAGAAAAACTTTTTTGTAATTTCGGGACAACTAACATTATTTGATCATTAATAAATAGGTTTTGGTACAAACAGACATTTAGAATAATAAAATCTGTCTTGGAACTCCGAGAAACAAAACTGTATTCCATAAATTTGTATTAAATCGATTACAGCTTGCAGACAGTGTCATATATTGCATTACGATGGGACAATCTAATGCAGAAAAAAAAACTCATGTTTCTTCCTCTATTTTAATAACATTGCTTATCGTAAAATTTTTCAAATGTGAAAAGCCAAGAATAAGCGTGTTTTATGAATGTAAATACTTTCTTAAAAAGATGATAAACCCGTTCGACTTCTGAACAGTTTCAGGACGAAGTAATATATGAAAGTTACTAATGAAACTTATTTTGTAAATTATTACTTTAATAGTCCAAGAAAATAATTTTCATATTTAAATACAATGATTTCTGAATACTTATGGAACTATTTTGTATGGTGAAAACAGATAAGAGTGTCACATTAAATGGATTTCAAAGAACTGGGTGTTATAGAAACGCGAGTCGTGGTTAAGAAAATTATTTTATGCTATACATAATTATAATATGTTACTATGACTAAGTCTGAAGACATATATTGTTCTGTTGCTAATTATGTGATTCATAATTGTTCTAAATATTTAATTTAAAGTATTATGATCAAGGAATATATTTTGTGAATGGAACTACATTTTATTGGCTATATTCTGTGATTCTATTCATTGCCCCATTATTCCAAAAAATAAATTCCATTCCTATCGCTTTACTGTTGTAAAATAAATTACTATCCCTTTATTATTATTGTGTAATAAAATACCAACTGTGTCTTTGTTATTTACCCATCTATATTTGCACCAGCTCATATGGTCAGAATCCAGAGCAGACAGGCAAAGCATCATGGGGGAGTCTCTCAAATCTTTTGTTAAGGAATCACGAATGGTTAAGAAGTTGTAAGAGCCTTCAGATACATTACATTCGCTAAATTATTAATTAAAGTTGGTGAAAACTACAAAATATCTGCTAAGTAGTGAATATTCGTGAAAGAAAAAGCAAAAAAAAAAAAAAAAAAACAGAATTTCGGCAAAAAAATTGTTATCTTGCTACTTCGACTTAGTTTAAATATTTATAACAACTTTTAAAAATGTTTTAGGTTATACATATTTTGATGTATATATTCATATTTACTCTACTTATCCAAGTGGGCGTAGGCGAGTTAAATCAGTTTTTTATTCTTCCATCCTAAACTGCGTAGGCCTAGCTGTTGTTTTTGGTGTGTTCTCGTTGTATTTTTCCAAAAGACCTTGTTAAGAAGTTGCTCGTTTTAAATTATTTGATCCACGTGTGTTATTTATTGCAGCTATAATACTGAATTAAGTTGTATAAGATGTACGTTTTCTGCATTTATCTGTTATAATTTAACTTAATTGCAGTGTTATAGCCGCAATGCATTATTCTCCGTGGCAAATACTTTTAAAAAAGAGCATTTTGTTGACTTGGACTCTTGGAAGTGAAGGGGGACAGTTATCTAGAACTTTGCCTCTTTTAGTTTCGTGTTATAGAACCATGTATTATACTGGTAAACAAAAGCATTGAATTCAGCCCATTTTATTTTAATTTGGTGACATTAACTGTACAGAAAGCTTTGAAAATCATAAATATTGAAAAACAAGTGTGACAAAGATTCATTCTATTTCCATCAGTTAAGAAGATCATCTACTCGAATTGATCATATAAATAAATAATAACCACTGGCGTGACAGGCCGATAGGCCCTGAGCCTTCCCCAACGCCATCTGTCGGCGTTTGTAGGAACTGCGTCCACCTAAGTGACGGCTGTATGGGGCTCAAGTGAAACAGTTCCGAAATGACAGAACACTAAACCGAAACCTATTGAAAAGAAGGCATGTTTTCGTTGTGGAGGATCTCATGCGGACTACCAAGACTACAACAATTGCTTTACAACAAAGTTATTTTGTTATTCTTGCAAAAAAAAAAAGAAGTGGGACACATCCCTAAATATGTAGAAGCAAAACACAACCTAACCTACAGAATACTAGCCATGAAGTTAAAGCAACATCAGTAATAAACGTTCTATTAGTTGAAATTGCTACTTTGTTTGATGTTGAACTGGACATGGAATAAGTGTATAACTCGACAGGCTTCACGAACTATATTTTTATATCAAATAAACCAAATGAACAAGTAAACATAACTGAAACAGAGCTTAAAAGCCCAGAGATTGGAATCAAGATAACCAACAACAAGCCAATTTTAAGCCCAATACTACTCTGTAACAAAATGTAATGTCATATTGTCAACTTTAATGAATGTGGCCAAACAAAAAACAATGCATACTCATAGACAATCATTTACATTAATAAATGGATCTGAATTGCCAGTAATAGGTTCCATCAATTTAGAGGTCTCAAGGACAAGGAATAATTCCAACGTTAATACTCCACACAAACAATCTGATGAAGAAAAGTAACAGGAATCCGATCAACAAGAATGCTTTAATTCAAGCAAAATAGATGTGCTAAGATGGGCTGATGACGAAGCTGTAGTGGGCAGTTCGAGGCTGACCAATCCTTTTTCTTTTTTCAAGCATAGATGTCACTTTTATTTAACAGAATAGGGGGTAAATCCTATGGGTGATTTATGTGTTACGATAATCAGATATTGCTTTAAGTTGAGGCAACATTATTTTATGTAGTTACGTCATATTTTTATTATAACAGTGGTAGTTATGAACTAACATTACTTTTGTTTTAGTTAGCGTTGCTATAAACAGTTAGTTAGCAACTAGATCGAGCTTATGGATGAGCGGAGGTGCAGCATCGAGCATTTTTAGATTTATTAAGCAGCGGATACAAGTAGGCAATGCCTACACATATTTTAAGGAAACATTGGAATTACGTCCTATTTGTTCTTTGGTGAAGCTTATAATATAAAATCAAATAGAACCTACACTTGGGAAAATGTGTTGTGAAGTTTTCGTGGTGAAAAACGTTTATATGGTTAGCGACTGTTTACTTATTGCATTCAACTTACTATTATGAAAAAAATAAGATTAAACCATTTGATTTACAGGAAGTTCACTTTACGTCTGTAAGATTAATCATATACTTCACAGCACAAGAATAAATGTCAACAATAAGAATAAATATATGTTGACCTCTATTATTAATTTTACTTCTTTGGATCTCTCAGCTCTAGTTTAAGAAGATATACTAATTTAGAAAGCTACAACTTCTTAATTCACTTTTAAATGCTCCTGTTTGAGATTCCTCTTAGGCTGGCCGTAACTCGACTTCCTGAAAGGCCGAAGACCTAGACGGGAGCACCTCAGCCTCTCAACGGGATTTGCATTGTATATTGTAATTAGAACATGGTGAAGCTTTGATAAGTATGTATGTGATGGTATAAATCTTGAGACGCATTCCTTTTATTTTGAATAACTGCTTGAATTTTAATGGATATGATTCCTAGTGCCTTATGAGTGAAGTGTGTGATTACTCTACTCATTACACAACAACATTTGTTTAACATTTTTTTTTTTTGCACAATTTCAGAAATGTGTCATAAATTATACATGAAGTGTGATTTCTTTTACATTTTTATTAGTTAAATAAAACTTATTATTCTGTCCCTGAGGATTGAGAAGACTGCTTAAAGAAGAAGACGACTGATACAGTATTTCCCACTTTTTTCTTCTTTCTCCGCTAGAAACGGAGATATAGATTAAGAAAGGGAGAACCTTCTTGTGGTAGCAGTTGGGCGTCTTTGTTTTTTGTGATACATCTACGAATAGAACCTTTGGGAGGCCGCGAATGTCGATAGACTAGGGCATATCCCGAGAGGAACACCGCAGTGGGTTTACAAAAGGGGAAAAGAAAAGATTTTTATATATCAAAGAAAAACATTGGAGGAAAGCCATAAATCATGGGTTTCTCTAAGACAAAAAGAAATTGGTTGAAAACTTCAGCAAAAGTTTTGACTAAGCTTTTGTTTCTGTTGCTCATCCTTTCTCCTTCCTCTTTTCCTCTTCCCATCCTCTCATTTTCTTCTCCTTTTCTTTCTTCTTCTTAGATACACAATTCTCTTTCTTCTCTTTTCGTTAATAGTCTGTTGTTTTTCAACTTGTATGTGATAAATGGTCCCATATTTCCAAGGTTTTCTTGTAATTCTATGTCTTCTTAGCAGATTCAGCTTTCTCGTCATTTTAACTAAAAAAAGCTATAAAGCTTATTACAAACTCATCATATTACATTAAAATGGCGGTAAATACAGACACGTACATTCACTTAAGGAATGTTTTTGAAATATTCAACTGAGCTCGTTTAGTTCGTTCATAGTGGAAGTATGATTTCATTTCTTTAATATTTTTATGCTTACTCTGTTCCAAAAAGTGTCCCGATGGGTAGGTGGTAAATAAAGCATCCCGTATTCATACTTGGTGCCAACACAAGTTACTCTAAGTCCATTTTAGACTGTAGGCCCAGCCCCTACGACATCATATATATCTGAAGGGGAAAACAATATAAAATCATCATTGGTTCAACTTTTCCAGACAGAAGATCCGTTACCATCTTTCAATAATGATTTCGAAACTATATCCTATTGGCTTGCCTTTTTATTTTTGATTCAACTTGACGAGAGAAAGCCATGAAAATTTTCACAGCTTGTTATACGTGAAGAGATACAAACCCGAGGCAAGTCGTACGTGTCTTAACTTTGTAGAACAGGAGTAGTATGAAGTTTCGTCGTAGACACTAGAAAGTATCGTCATAGACGCTATAAAGTTATGTATACAAACGTGCTAAGCCGTTGAGGCAACAGGACTTCGAATAGAAAATGTACGGTAATTTTATGGACTATACTTCAAAATTAATAATATCGTATGTCAGTGATTTTCAACAAACGTTGCCACGGGCTTCGTATGCCGTGAAGTTTGGTCGGAGATGCCACCGACCGAAAGAGAATAGTGAACAGTTGTCTATACTCTGGTTCGGTATCGGTACTATCACGAAATCTCCTGGCTAGATAACTTTCCATAATATGGAATGCCAGATGTGTTTCCTACTGCTATTGTTCTCTTCGTTTATGCTTCTTTTTCTTCTTTAGCGAATCTACATTATGACAGGTTTTAACTGCACTCTTTCTTCATTTTCTCTATACTTTCCAACTTCCTTCCTACGTGTATAACTTCTTCCATTTTCAATAATATCAGGAAATCTCACCTTTCTTCATCTCTCTGCTTACATGCTTTTCTACTCTAATTCTTCTTCACAACATCTATACATTAAATTGGTCCAACGGACATGTTTTTGTATTTCTTAGTGATCGTTCAAGTATTACGTAATCATTCAAAAGGGAGGGAGCTCACGCTTTGCTGATAATGGGGACGGGGATCAATGTGATGTTTACTTAAGATTCACTTTAAAAACATATTAGTGTAGAATTAAAGTTTTGTGGAGTGCAAAATAACGATAAAATATTTGACAAACTTTATATAAGTACAAGGGGGAGCTTATTATCTGCTTAGAAGGAGGGAAGTAGGAGTTACAAAATGACTAACAATGTACTTACCTAATACTTGAAGGCCGCCTAGTTGCTCATGTCAGTATCGAACTTTAATTTTAGTTCAACTGAAGGGTACTAAACAATTGTAGGTGTGCTTGAAAGTCAATAAGCAATGCACAAATAAATTAAGATAAATATTTGGTTAAAGATAAAAGGAAAATGTTTTTTATGTAACATTTGGAACAGAGAAACAGGAAATATTCTATTTCAAAAGAATAGACTATTAAATGAATATTTTTAGCTTTATCAGAACACTAAAAAGGCACATCTTTCTCAGGGACTTACGGATCATATACCTACCTCTCGGGAGAGAACAATAAATATAATTTTACTAGTTAAAACTCCTTACGCACGCGCGCACAAACACACACACAGAGAGACACAAAACACACACGTAGCTTTTATACCAGTCTTTGACATGAGGACCACAAGTTTCGACTCGTTTTAGAGGCCTCTCCGCTTCTGGCCAAACGTTATTGTTCTTCGTGTAAAGACACGATTTGCCCCTGGAATATCCTACACCCATTCGATTAAAGAGTTACGTGTGTTGCCTACCTCGTAGGCAAACTTCATATTGTGGGGCATATTATTTTAATGATCAATTTGGAGAACCGCGTTTGTTATTCTGAAATGAATCGTATTTATATAGCCTTTAGACATCTTTGCCTCAGTACGATTATTTGTCTTGTCTGTCTGTCTATTAGTCTGTAACAAGAGTTCTTGGACGATTCCGATTAGGTGAAAACGGTTCTAGAGTGTACTCAAGGAGAGAAATCGAATCGTAAAATTGTGTGCAGAGATTCAAATGCATTCGAAAAGAAAAATAAAGAACACAATAAAATTATGTTATAGGGTAATCTTAAGTGCCACTTTTCGTAGTCCGTAATCTGCCATAGTCTCTGTCCATAAACTCAAGTTTTCCTTTGTTGCATTATCCCCACTCGTTGTCCATTGGTATAATGTACTGTAAGTATAAATAGCGAGCAGCCGTAGAACAGTGGTAGAGCATTAACTTCGCATTTGGAAGGTCCTGGGTTCAATCTGAGCTGCCGGACATACTGCCTAAATTTTCCAAGGGTTTTCCTCAGTCACACCACGCTAATGCCAGTGTGGTACGTTCGAAACTAATTCCTCGCAGACTTCATACCACCTCAACCTGAACCATAGTTGCCTAAAGGCCATAAACGAAATTCAAAGCGAAGATAAATACGTCGAGGAAATCTGGTATTTTTCTTCTAAAACAATACAATTTACTTTGAATATATTATAATACAAATCATGGGATCTAAAAGTGCGCCATTAGATGAAGGTAAATCTGGAGATGATAAACTACAATAGGCTTAAGGAGTGTCACAGGGATCCTACCTCTCACCCACTTTATTTAAGAAATAAGTACAGCATATTGTAAAAGGGGATGTTTCTGTAGCGAGGAAAGAATATTGGTTGAGTGGGAAAAATCAAATAAATCAGAATTCCTAGACGATCTTATTCTTGAAAAAAAAAAATGAATATCAACAAAGAATATATTAGAAAAAGTAAATAAACTTTATAAATATGAAGAAAAACGATAAAATGATTCCAATATGACAAAATATCAAAATTTCAAGAGAGAAATGAGAAACAAATGTTCAGTTTCAATTATAAATGGCGATATTTTGTTCTAAAAACAAATTAAGTCAAGAATAAACTCCGAACGCCGAATTAGACACGAAATTTGTTGATAAAGACATTTGTTAAATACCTTATTAACGAATATTTTCAGGGGTGTAGTGCAGCCAGAGCACTGCCCCGGTACTTTTCTAGACATCAAAAAGCGCCTTGTTTCCTTGTGTTACTCAATTTGTTAATTATTTTTCAAATATATTCTTTTAGGTAGAAAATATCTATTAGGCAATTTTCTATTCTGTGACTGACGTCAGTTAAACAAATATTTCCCTGTGTTCTCTGTACTATTTTAGTCTCGGCTCGCTCCCTTACTGATTGATTGACAGCAACAATCACGTCACCAAACTCTGCGCTGGCAGACACATTACGACTGCAGGTGCACTCGCCGAAACTAATATGCCATGGAATTCTGTAAGTGAATGTAACTCCACAGTGAACTAGAACAGAGTATTTTCCATTCTTAGATTCACAGAAGTTTTCACAAGAAATCTTTATGACAACAATATATGTAATGAATGTTATACAACTATCCTTCTATATAGTTCTCGAAAACAGTCATTAGTGCGTAAGGAAAACATAATTAGTTCATAGCTAAAATGGTCTTGGTATTACTTACTTTTCTGTATGTTGTTTAGGACCACAAAAGTCAGTGATTGTCACTAAGCAGAAAATTGGTGTCAAGTTTATTTTAACGGTACAAACAAAGCACAAAAATTCAAGCATGTTAGATCACTCGCATCCTGCGAGATGCCAGCATCTAAGGACTAGACATATATGACCTCCACAACCATTTATATAAAATCATTTTTGGAGTTCATAATATTTATTGTGTTAACTATTTTTATATGACGAAAGTTTTGCAATATATAAATCCTTAAGATATCTATTTAATTACTGAATATTGTTGTAAATCAATAGTTAAGGTATTTTGTTGGTGACATCGCATAAATAATTGTACCGTTTCGCTGACTTTGGATCGCTACTTGGCATACTGAC
>JAGDQP010053706.1:0-13500 GCA_022664845.1 Lepisma saccharinum
TGCCCACAGGGTCTGTGATACATTTATTTTGACATTGTATACTAATAGGCTGCCGAACAGTGTTTTTTACATTAAGTTGTTGGTTTAACTATTCTCCACATTGTCTTACATTTATTATTGGAAGTTAATATTTTGGTACTACAATATGATTGTTTTGCTGTTAATAAGGCCTTACTGTACCATTTCCTTTGTGTTTTGTAACTGTTATAACTATACTCTGTTTTTTGACGCCTCCACATGTCATATAATAACCTGGTTTTAGATCTTTCACGCAACAGAGAGGCGGTCATCCAATTACTTTTCTTTACAGACTTTACTGCATTTTTGTGCTTTTTCTTTTGTAACGGGAAAGCAATTTCAAAGTTTTGTTTGATCTTATCTTCTATTCGGCTATATATTTCATCTGTATCTGTAAAAGGGTATATATCCTCCCATGTTTCTTGTTGGACCAAATTCTTAAAATGATTTATATTTTCTTCACTCTACGATCTGAATATGTCATGCACATTTGTGTTTGTGACTGGGGTAGGAATATGGTTTGCGTTTCTTTTCCTTACCTTAATTACCTGAGCTTCATGATCAGAATATCCCGTGTGAATTACACTGGCTGTATGTGACAGGACCCTACCGTTAATGAGAGCTTGATCTAATGCCAACTCAGAATGATTTGTGATCCTTGTCGGTTCCTTAATCACGGCCTCTAAGCTATGTATATGGAGAAGTATTTGCAGATCTAAAGGAATCTTATTATTTAGAAAGTTTATATTAAGGTCTCCGATCACTATGGGTGAATACCTGGTTTCGCGATAAAAATCCAGAATATCTTAAAGCTTTTCAATCATGCATTTTACATTACTATCCGGTGTTCTATATAAACAGAAAACAGCAACGTTCACTTCTGAAACCTCCACAGTACAGCATTCGAAATCTTTTTCTACATTGAGGGTACAGAATCTCGTACACTCTTTAATCTTGAGACCTACTTTTGCTAAAATAATGTTCCGCCTTTACAGATAACTGTCCTGCAGTAGTTTGTTATTAGGGTACAATTTGGTAAATTTAAGAATTCGGTTTCATTGTGCCTAAGCCAATGTTCAGTTACATAGATTATATCAACCTCCTTTAGTTCATTTGCTAGGAGTACCTCTAATTTTAATTGTTTACATGTTGAAAAACCTTGTACATTTTGATGAAATATTGTAAGTGTCTTATCTCTATTAATACAATTGTTTGCGTTTTGTATGTTATGTCCTACACTATAGACTACACTGTGACCGTTATCAGGGTTTAATAGCATAGGATTTGAACCCTTACAATTTATTTCAGACTTATCTCTACTTAGACTCACTTGGTTGCGGTCTACCATAAAAAAATGCCCTTAGATGTTTGGGAACACATTTACTTCTCTCGGACCTACGTACTTTGTCATCAATCCCATCTACGTTCTGTTCAATAACTATGTCTTTGTTGTCTTTAACACTCACTCTTGTTGCAACAGTTGGACTTTCACCATTTACGTTCTCCCTTACATCTGACTTCTGTTGTGCGGCAGAGTGGTTTTTTAACTGCGCTAAACCGATCCTGTTTGTATGTGCAGGAACGTTTTAGGTGCTTCCTCCATTTACACATACAGTATCGGTTACACTATTCGACACATTTGAGACCTCTAGATTGAGGTGTATTGTGTGTAAACGGTACCTCGCCTTCTAGTATAAAACCACCGTCAAATGGATGCAACAAGGCAATGTATCAAGTCCTGGTTAACATTACTGAAGTTATGAGAATAGTAGAGAAAATGAAGAGCACATGGTCAGCAGGAACTGATGACGTACCCGCAAGCATTATGAAGAAAATTATTAGACAAATCGCGGGCCCGTTAACGACACTTATTAACCTCTTCTTTCTTAAATTTAATTTATTTATGGCTTTCAGGGAAGTAAGGCTCAGACGTTGATACGGAACATAATAATGCCGTAAGTTGTCGGCCAGGGCTTAAGTTACATATACCATTCCGGTATTTGCCTGGTGTTACTAAGGAGAAACATAGAAATACCTGTCATGGTATTTCGACACTGGGAGTGAACGCACGACCTCCGCAATGCTAAGTCAACGTTCTACCACTAAAATATGGCAGCTCGGTACGACTATTATTCTATCTTTCCTCACGATATAGAACGATTTTGAATAGTCAATTTCATTTAATGAGATACTTTTTTGCTTCTGAGTCCTCAATTTGGAATTCAGTCTTTGGTAAAGATTACATTTCAATGCTGGACAGCAACAATTCAATAATGAACACCCAAATGTTTAGAATATAAATTCCCAAAGGTTTGTTTTCAGAAATAAAATCAAGATTGAAAGGAAAATGCCAGAATGTGCGAATATCTTAACTAAATAATACTTTATTTCAGTAAATACTTTGATCGTAAATAAATTAAGTTGATTTTCTTATACAACGATGTCAATTACTCAGGTTAAAGATGAATAGGTGTCGAATCCAATGTTCATTTTTCAGTTTTCGGTGTTATTTAATAAAATATTTATCAAATGATTTCATTATATTTGCTAAATTCCTAGCACCTTGTATTCAGCTGAAAATTTACCTAATGAAGCGAAATAATATTTACCATAGTAAAATGGGGCATAATTTTCCTCATGCACTAACCTCTCGCACACAGACCAAAGCAGTGACATACATGTAGACATTCAAAGTACTAAATTTTGATTCCCATAATGAAATGCTGAATTCATTCAAATGTTAAAATATGTATTTAAGACAGGTTAACTATACAGTGGAATAATGTTTTCAAACTGTTCACACAACGTTATTTCGTTTCCCTGAAATGTTCGCTTATTTTATTTCTAATTGCCATGACTTGACTGATGGCTTAGTCACGTGTAACCTGAGTACTTCTCTGTTGTACAACAACACTTCGTGAATAGCTTAAACGTCCTGAGAGTCTTCAATTCTGTGCTCAAGGGTGTACGAAATTCTCTGCGTGTACAGTATCTAAGATGGTGGCAAGTGATTTTCATGTTAATGAATAACAATGTCGAAAACAATGGATTATCTTCATGAGCTGCTCTTTATGTTAAACAATGCACCTAAACAAAATTTGTATTTTGATATTTAAACAGAACTAGTAATTAAATACCTGAATTCAAAAATATCCCAAGTCCACCGGGTATATTTTTCAGGAGGAACGAAAAACAGTCTAAGGTATTCGTATGTGATTCTAGTCAGCGGAAATTAGTTTATATTAAAAATTGTTTCTGTGGTGGGATTAGTATGTAATATTTCAGCAAGTCGCCAACGAATAGAACAAATGCAAATACGAAAAAAGTGGACTTGGGATGTTTTCCAATTCAAGTCTTCATTTATGAATATCAATTTTATTTTCCAATGAACTTCGTTTTTTTTAAAGAACTCATTGAAAATCATAAATACTTCTTTTATATCACGTCTAGTTTCATGACAGATAATCATGAGATTGATGAAGGTCGACACCTGATGACTATAATTATTATTGTATGTCCATACGAATTTCTATGGAGATTCGAAAATAGCACCCTCAAGCGTGCTGGTGCAATATCTCACGAAGGTCAAATAGTTGCTCGATTAAATCTTATTCCCTCAATGTTATCTAATTGAGGTGCAAAATATAGAGTTAATTTTTTAAACACAACCTGAAACTATATGTAAAGTGTGTCAATGAAACAATATTCTAAATTTCGTAAGGTGATTATTTATATATAATCAGGAGAAAAGATCATTCGAAGGAATTTCTAAATATGTTCCTCCCAGTTGAATGCGCTCATATTGAAGGATACAAATGACGTAACTGGAAATTAATAACATGAGACATGTTGACATCAATGAGGCTCGAACCTACATACCTACCCAATAGCGGTCCGAAGTTCGGGACGTTACCTCCTGAAATATGGGAGATGCGAAAACTATTATGTTCGTTCTACAAATAATCTAATATCGTTTAACGAATCAGCACAATATTATGATCACAATTAATAGTATACTTCGTTCATAGGCTGCAAGAAAATCATAATAAAACATTTAAAAATTATTACGGTAAGTTTGGGATCTTTACACAATATGCACTTATTTCAAGAAAAATACAGAAACAGACAATTAATTTAAGATTAAGCTTTAATAAGAAATCAAATATAAAAAAATAAAAATAAGAGAGCAAAATTGAAATATAGGAAACCATGTCATCAAGCAGGATAAACGTCTCAATAAAATAATTCTAATGATCGGACCTGAAAATACGTTGGAAAACAAATGCAGTATGATCACAAATGAATAACAGTTTCTAAATACTTTACGTTTTCAGGTTATACATTTTGAGTAGAACATAAGATGCATCTTAAGCTTATTTTAGGCTAATTAGGTCCAAATCTTGGAAAATTGTAGGAAGTTCATTTATCTTTTTAAAAACAAATCATTTATTGCCATGCTTCTACATTTTTGGTAAGATGCTTGCAGTTTCTTTTCGCATGTACTAAACAATCAAAATATTTAAGAACGTTCGTATTTCAAATCCTAAAACAGTGAATCTAGCACCATTTTCACTTTAAGTTTACTGAGATTTCATCAGGTGAAATTTACAAAATTAAATCGGGTACGCTCTATCGAATAGTAATATTTTAATTTCCGCTACTAACCAAAAGTGTTCTATTCGGACCAAAAGTTGAACGGAGCAAAGTTTTTTAATAAGATTCTCATTCTGTGTCAAAAATATGTTATTTTTCGGTCGGAAACATTTTTACAGCACTTATGTCTATCGACTTTCAGGTGACTAAAAGTATATTGGAAATATGAACTCTAAGTACTTTGATAGTCAGATTCTGGTTAAAAGGGGAATTTGCTACAAAATTGTTTCAGACAAGATTTTCTTAAATTTGAACGTATAACCAGAATCTGATTTAAATGTATGAAGATAAATTTAAAAAAAAAACATCGGGTCTGGATAGGTCGCTTCCAATGAACTTCTAAAGTTGCAAATATTACAACTTCATAGATGGTACGCGATCTCAATTTTAATTTTACCTTTCAGCAACAAGTGATCTAAAGTCTTGTAAGCCTGCTCTGTCCGTTTGTCGACAACTTTCTATTCAGGAAATACTAGGACTAGGGTTGAGGTATTGCTAGAAATGATTTGCAGAGAGTATCTCAAACAGGTATAGATAATACGCATTACAGTGGTGGTGACAGAGATAAAAGACAGTTTACATCTTTGGAACTACTAGGGCTAGGAATGTGGTTGAAATGTGTTTTGAAAGATTCCGGCAAGATGATTTCATATTCCTATCATTTTCCAGATCCCTGAGGCGGATCTCTGCTTTCGAGAGGGCATTTTCAACTTTGGATCTAGTAATGCGAAGAATGTGGTTGAGCTGCTAATCGAAAAGGCTCAGCAAGATGACTTCAAACCCATATACTCATTCAGATCGCAGGGGCGGTTCCAAAGTTTCTGGTTGGGGATTTTTAACTTTGGAATTACTAAGGCTAGGAAGGTGGTTTAAGTGTCATTTAAAATGTTTCAGCAATATGAGCTCAAACCCATAACATTCATCCAGATCACAGAGTCCGTGTCAGATATAGGAGTATTTTCAACTGAGGATCTACTAGGACTGGGAAGGAGTTTGAAGTGTCGTTGGAAACGTCTGGTTCAAATGAGTCAAACCCGTATAGATTGTGCACATTGCATGGAAAGTTCCGGAGGCGGATGATTTATATTACTAGGGCTAGAAAAGTGGTTGAGGTGTCATTGGAAAAGTCTCGCTATAGTTTTCCCAACAGAAGGGTTGTCATCCAAATAGGATAATCGTTGCTGAAGATTGGCGGTATCTTATATAGACGGTTTTCGACTGGGCTTATCCTCACTTGTTTGTAGTAGGAAAATCTTCTTCATTTTACAACGGGTGTATTGGTACTCTGAAAGACCCTCTATATACAAAGTGGCCCTGAAATAATGGCATGAGTTCTGAATTTACAATACAAGAAAAAGAAACAAAAAGTTCATTTGAAGACATTTCGAAACGTGCGTTAATCCTGAACTACAAGAGCTGGAAAATTTTGTGGCATCACTGACATAGTAATCGAGTGGGTTGATGCACCAAGTCCGGGACTCGAAAGTCCCGGGTTTGAATCCCGGCTGGGGCATGCATGTTTGTGTATTTTAGAAACTTAACAGCTAATGAACCGGAGGAGAGCCGAAATCCTTAGATAGTAAAATGGCCAGAAAATACATGTTTAAGGCTGCATCGTCTAAAATTACGTCATATCTAGACAAATAATGACATAAATGGTATCAGCTTAGAAAATTACAATTAAAGAAAATAGCCAATACATCTATTTAAACTACGTTTATGATTGTCGAATGCAGCTCAGCTGGAATTCCCACGCTATTCCTATTACACCAATTAATTCCTTGACAATAAAATACTTACGTTCCCGAACCTCTCTATGCGGCACTCCTTCGAACATTAACATCTTTTTTTATTAAATAGATAATTTATATCGGATGCCACTTTGTTTATTTGGGAAGCCAATACATCTTCATGAGTACAGGGAATGCAAGAGGTAACAGTCTTATGGCACAAGGTTTGGGGAGTATGGTGGATGACACACTTTCTCCCAAACTAATTGCTTTATGGTATTTCTGACTACCCGCACCAAATGCCCGAAGGCATTGTTGGCAATGGACAGTACAACTTTGCTTTTTGCCAATGATGGCTCCATCTGCCGAAATGCCTGCTGCCCTTGTTCCACCAGCGACGGGTACAAGTTCGCAGTGATCCTTTGTTCCGGTGATAGCAGCTCGTAGTGTACCACTTTGCAACTAGTCCACCAGATACAGAGCAAGATTTTGCGCTGGTGTAAAGGTGGTCTTGTGGTGAGTGGCACACAGTTCTGCGGTGAAAACCAATGTCTGACATGTTTGAAGTCTCATACGGGACACAATTTAAGATCAATCTCGCACTAATTAATCTCTAGAAATATTACCTTTTGGTAGTGAAGTTATTCAAGAATTTCAACGTAACGATAAAATCATTAAATACAATTATTTTAAAATTTGAATCAGGTAATCAAGTTGAGGATTTAAGGATAGAGAAGAGACTATTGTTTAAACAGACCAAAGATGTACGAAATCCATTTAATCGTTGTACCAAAATCTATGCAACATAATGGTTGAACTGACCGAAACCGTACAAATGTATGCGAAACCCTCACATCATATGAAACTTTGATATTATACATTATAGGTAGCGATGATAAGCCATATTTTAGAACAAATAGCCGCCCGTAAGCACACAAGTACATAAGTGCATACGCATACGCGTACACACACACAGAGAGACACAGATAGAGAGAGAGAGACAGACAGACAGACAGAAGCCGGAAGCATATTATTTTAATTTTAGACACTCTAGCAATGTTTTTGACATTATGTTTTGAAATAGCATGTCTCAAGCTGTACTTTACTTTATAACTTTTAGGAGGAAAAAGTCGTGGAAATACTTTGAAGTCAATGTGCGTTAAACCTGACAAAACTTCTTACCAGAAGCGTCCAACCAATCCATTCTGCACCTTTCCTTAATGACGATCCACACCAACTTTGTTTCAGTGTGTGCTTCATGCTAAAGATTGTTTCCCTTCATGCATCACCCTTTTCTCACTCACGTTTGTGCTGCAATGTAATAAATACAACGATGAAAATTAAAATAAATAATTTCCTTTTTTGTTGCCTTCAATAACTGTGATTTTGAAAATATAATATTCTGCTTTGAAATTAGTTTGTCCATGACATTTAATATCAAGATGGTCAAAAACCTGTAAACACTATTTCCTCTAGATATCCTAATGCCACATCATTATGCTTTTGCAACTCAATAACTCACAAATTTCAATAATGGAAAGCTTATTTACATTTATTCCTACATCATATTTTCATAGCGATTTGGAACTCGTTCTTAAGAAGATCATCGTTTCCTCTCCTGTTTTACTGTATCTTTGCTGCAGTTAACTTAGACGTTCCTACGATATTTACAACTTTGGCCGGAAAAGTTTCATATTTCTAAAGGAGCCGTGATGGTGTTAAGCGAAAACTCTTTCTAAGGAAGGGAAGGGAAATATAGGGAACCTTTGGTTTGTCCTATACGGACAAGTGTATGCTCAAGTTGAGAAAGCCCTGGGAAGCTTCCAGTATACCAAAATGCGCAGCGCCAGGAGTAGAACTAAATGGAGTCGCTGCAGTGATGAACCAAAGTTGATGACCATGACTATTAGATCGCTGAAATTGTGCAAATTTTAACCTGCACATTATACTAAAGAGTTGCAGCAAAAGGGGAAATTTCTGACTCGTTTTTCTGAATCTTTCTAAAACGCTTTCAAATATGTCCATCAAAATCCCTATTAATTACTTATGAAAAGAAAATATATGAAGAAAGTCTTGGCGGAAGATTTGTAGAATAGCACAATCAAATCCCTCGTTTGAAATACTGAATCTCTGGCTTAATAGTGCCTGACAATCCAGGTATAATCACATATAATGCGTACAAAACTGATGAATCTTCCAGAGCGAATACACAGAATTCAAAGCGAATCGTTAAAAAAACACAATAAAGTATAACAAATGATGATATATTAATGTAACCCTCGAAAGCACAATAGAGGCGTGAGGGACCTACTTGATTTCATTCATTCTGCATACTTCATTTGTAAGTCTGGCTTCGAATCAGTTCGAAAACCGCCCATGACTTTCTCGCAGTGTTCTCGTGCCTGGCGCTCTAAAATGTACTAAACCTACTAACAAATTGACTACTTGCGAACCCTTGATACTTCTGGGCACCATGGGAAGGTAAAGGCGATCGAGCCTTGCACACTCACTTCCAACCGTAGGCAGAATATACGAATAACACTACATTCATATCCCCCATGCGCTATCTACGACGTGTGAGTGTCGCACAGGGGATTACGTATATATATTTTTCAAAGTAGTTAAATCTCAAAGGCATCTTACTTTGTAATTCGAAACAGGCTAGGGCATTTTCTACCTATTCCGACTTTTATTGGGCAGTACATTATGCCAGTTTGCAACGAGGTTGTCATTAATTTGCTTTGAGCTTAAATTACATTTCCATTTTGTCTAATAGCACTTCTACTTTGGTCCCAATGCTCTGAAATCCCATCAATTACCTGGACGGTTTTGCTCTAAAGTAATCTTCGCCAACTCACATACTTTTACTCCAGGCAAGTACAGTCTGATGTACACATAACGCTTGGAAAGCCAGCTAGGAAGTGCGATTCCGTAGTCTGGTCACTAATGTATTGGATCGGTGTGTCAGTAGTTTCCGGATGGATTTGTATATAAAAAGATACATCCAGGGCAACCTTTTTTCTCTCTTGTCCTCGAAAGGCTCTTTTGACATTGATGTTTCAAAATTTCATTCAACCTTATTTATACTTCCTTGGGATGAATTGCTCAGTTTGAATTAAGTTATTCCACTTGTCAAAGTAAACTTGATTCACTTTTGAGTCAGACTAGAATTGCTATATGTGGAGTCATTTATTAAACTGTTTCCATTTTAGGGCCTCAAAAGTTTCTAATCAAATTATTTGTTTGAAATTATCTGGTGTAAGTTTCAATTTTAATATTTGAGTATATTTTCTGATATTCATGTTATGGACAGTAATGCTATATTTTCTGAATTGTATTTACGGGCTTATAAATCTAAAGCTCAGGCCGGGATAGAGGAAGGATTTGCTTGGTGTTACTGAAGAAAACCCTACAAAAGCCTCAGTCGAGATGGTGGCATCTGGGATGGCACCCACGAATACCCGAATGATACGCCAACGTTCTACTATCGAGGTACGACGGCTCGGTGGGATGTGATGCTGTACTTTTAGGGATAGTACAAACAGGGGCAACCTAAAGGGCTTTGTAGTGGTTGTAATACTCCCAACTGAAGCTATTCATGTTTTCAAAAAATTTCACATTGAAACTTTGGAAAATGGATGCAAACAAAAATTGCGTTTTTACGTTCGATCAGAATCAAGTAGGTAATAAGCAAGAATAATATAAGTTAACTTTACGGTACTTACGTTACATTACGTCACGTTTACGGCACTTAGTTAACTTACGTATATAAATGTGAATCATCATATTTATTGAAAGTTTGGGATATAACTTATATTTTATGAACTGTTTTATTTCATTAATATACACTGTGAAACAGTTCGGCAAATCAACATGTTTGTCTAGATTTATTAGAAATATTTCAGATTACTTCTGTAGTATTGATACAGAGGAACACAAAATTAACCAAACCTATATTCCAAAGTTAAACCCGAATCAGAAACGCTCGTGTTGATTTGTCAAATACACATTCGCTAAATATATATCTAGTACAGCAATCAAAACCAAGACTGCGGAATTGCTATTTGTATAGTCAATTTGCCAAATGAATATTTTGTTCTTAAAATTCCACACTACTAAAACTTCTTTTGTGCCGTAGAATATGTTTACATTAGTATTAAGTTACTCAAAACATCAAGCCGTTCTGTTGCAACAGAAACAAAAATACTAAAAATATATTAGGTAGCGTTGGCACCGTCTGTCTGACGAAGGTTTGTATTTATATGTTACTTAGCATTGCAGGGTTAACGTTGTTAATATTTCAACCAACAGCCAAATGTGTTATTTAATTATTTTTGAATTGTACACGCAATTTCATCGTTGTTATTTCTTCTGAAGCATTGAACAATATTACTTGCTTGTCATTCTTTCACATAGAAAAGTAAATTTCCAACAAAGATTACTACAAACTACAGAAGAAACTACCTAATAGCTCTTTGCCAACATCAACCAGTGTTAGCACAATTTGCAGCAATTTAAAACGTAAGTAAGACGAAGCAATCACATTTCAGTTTTAAGTGGCATAATGGGTATCCTCAAGTTCCTCATATGGAAAACAGCATTGAAAAAGACGCAACATTTTGTTTCGTTTGCTGTCTTTTCCAAATTGGCACAACACTTTTGTTCGAAAGCACATAAGGCAGCCCTTCAGGATCATAGCAATTTTGTTTCAAAGATAACTCACGTTGACCCTCTATTTAGTAAAACAAAATGAAAGATGATTAGAGAAGAAGAACAGAATGTTTACAATACACAGCCTTTAAGAATTTTAATAGACCTCGCTCGTACTTTAGGAAGACATCGTTTGGTATTTCGTGGCGGAGACTATGATTGTAATGGAAACTTTCAACAACTCGTTCAGCTCATGTCTAGGCGTCGTAATGTAAAAAAAAGTGGCTTGATGACCATATCATGTATAGGAGGCATATCCCAGAATGAAATCACTGAGTTGCTTGCAACTGACAAGAAAATCAATTCAGGTGGTCTATATAAAAAGGGCATATACGATAAAATGGCATTTTCAGAAAATTGCTGACAAAGATTTCATTTGGAACTGAAAGAAACTGAAACATAGTTGAAGGAAACAAATAATTAATGAATAAATATGGTCTTTTGTAAAGGAACACATATGTATATTTACTTGGCCCATTAGAAATCGAGGTTATAATTGCGTACTGAAACAAACACGTTATGTGCTCTTTTTCCAGAGACACATTATGGAACGTAAAAAACCTGGGCTGGAGTAATAAAAAAAACTATAGAAGTAACGATATGTATTTGAATGTACAAAATCCATACTATACTGCTTATTGTCTTGTATTTTGTTTTCTTACGTTGTTTGTAACATCTCTGCCTTGTATTTGATTACGGCATACTTGTTACTTGAAAATCTCTGCAGCTACATTAGCTTTGATTTTGATTACGGAATACTTCATGATCGTAAATTGATGGACTAGAGATACAGGTTTAGGCAGAAACAAATGTGCTAGAGCCTTCTGCCAATCGTTTAATAAACCAGTGTCCATAATAACGTTAAATGGACTGGGATATTGTCTGGAGTACGCCATAGCAGTTAGGTACAGTTTGGCTGTTCTAGTAATTTCATTTTTACTTATGTGTTCCCTAATAAGACAAAAATTACGATCACACTGAGAAAATGAATCCCCACGCACTGGAAACGTAGGTAGAATATCAACCCCATGGAACTAGCAAACGAGCTGCAGAATTTTAAAATCCCCACCACGCACTTTCTTCTGCTTAATTTCTTCCCTTTTCTTATTTTCCGCTGGATATATGTTTTCTTGCCAGAAAATTCACTATTTTCACCAGCGCTTCCACACTCCATTATGATGTTAACGTTTAGGTACTCTAGCTAAAATCAATTCACAAGCGCGAAGACAAATAGGTGTACCAAGCTCTGTGTTTGATGTATCGTGTTCAAATTTTCAGCATATATTTTTCACGCTTCTGGATATCAAATAAAATGTTCTCCGAAAAAAGAAAGGGCATATATCACCTAAATGCCCATTTTCCATAGACAACCTCAATTATTGATGAAGTGAAGCAGGTAGAATTTCAACAATTGATACATCTAACAAAGACCGTCTGTTGTTGTTCGTTATGCTGATGGGGAATGCAAGGCTAAGGAGAGACGACTCCAGTTATTTACCTTTCTGACAAAACTGGTGCGGGAATTGAAAAAGTCTAATTTTCTTGTAAGTAATGAATAATATTTGATCCACATATCATTTTAGTCTTATGATTGTGGCAGCGCAATGTCAGGAGGGAATAAAAGAGCACAGAAATGTTATTTAAAATTGTAAGTCATGAACTCCGTTACATGCCTTGTTAGGCACACAGAATTAACACGTTTCTGGAATATAGTTGTAAATCACTGTATTGGTGATTTATTCAGTGTCCCTGAAAATATGTATGCGTTTTAACATCAAGTACAAAACATTTTAATTTCTTAAATAGTGAACTATCCAAACCTGAAGGAGCAGTTCTTTTCCGTATCCTTTCAAAGAGCCCTGGACCGTGAGAGCCAAATCAATCAAAGCCTTCTGGACATCACTTAATGAAGTCGTTAAGGTTCTAAATAAAATATCTACATATTGTCAGCTTGATAGGAACACAGAAACCGCAGAACTTGTTTTGAGTAAGAAATTGTTGTTTTTTGACTTCATTGTTTCAATAATGTTTATGAATAATATTATGTATAAAGTTAAGATTTTAGCACAGGAACTCGCAGAGGAAGAAGTAAATATTCCTGAGGCATTCGTTCTTATTGAGAGCGCCATAAAAAAAAGCATTGGAAAATAACAGGAATGATAGTGAAGGAAAGGAGAGTCAGATTTTGAGTGTAATTTCGTATCCAGCCTCTTTGGATTTGATGACGAAATTGACTTCAAACGTCATCAGCGTCGTCCTTCTGCGCCTAAACGTCTGGAATACAATGCTGAGTAGCAAGTTCATCATACGCTGAAGTCCTTCTATTCGAATGAGTTTATAGCAGTGTGTAGCGGGATCTTTTTTTATCTAGCTACAAAAGTATTTCTTT
>JAGDQP010053707.1:0-13500 GCA_022664845.1 Lepisma saccharinum
GCTTTTCGATATCATTTTGTCAAGTATTTTTAACTCGTACACCTGTAAAGAGACAATTGGTGGGTTTCATCAGTCTTTGTTAAGAAGATTTAAGCGTTTTGAAAACCATTGGATTCATTTAATTCTTAACAAAACTTGATGAAACACATTGAATATGTGATATATCTGCGATATGTAATATTACAATATACTGGATTTTTATTAATTCAAAGGACAACTTCAAATTGATAAATAAAAGAACTGTTGGATGTCACACATGAAAGCACTCCACTAATTGTCAGGACTTTTAAAGAATCTTTCTGCAAATTGTGTTGTACGAGAGAATTACATGCAACATTTCTTTACATAAATATATCATTAATGGTACCGATAATCCAGTTGTGTAAAAATAAAGGGAAAATAATCACTTACCACTACTGGGAATGAAAGCAGGATCCCCGATTCCGGACGAGTGATCTACAAGTAAGTCAACGTGGTTTTTATGTGAAGGAAACTAGCATCTAATTCTTTCCTGTTACACAATTCCGGGAATGCTTTCTCCATTAAAAAATATTTTTGTATTAAAAGTCTAAACTTGTAGTCGATTGTCTTTCCACTCAGCTAAAGCATAAGGAATACTCAAGCACACAGAACTTGGTCGTGGCTGTAGTAGCTTAATTGTAGAGCACTAGGCAGGCAACTGGAGATCTGGGTTCAGCATTTGTAGCAGAAGAAATGTAATGTTTTGTAACAGAATTAAAATGCTTCAGCTTAGCTCGTGGAAACGTACTCAAGACTGCATATACTGTACATCGTTGAATTTTTCTACATCTTTATTTTAAATACAAGCTGTATTCCATATTAGAGTAAGCATGCCTTTCTTGCCCGCGAATTCTTCATTCAATTTCTTGATTTGCTACACATTCTTTGCGTTAGATTAGCTAAAATTATTTAAAGTTGGTTCTGTTAAACTAAATTAGAAGATGTAGGATAGATTACTCTGTTCTGTTCTTACCATAATCTGGAGTGCTTCCCATTTTCTTTTATGGACTGAATAGACAATTTTGTCATAACTCAGTTACGTCTGAGAGAAGATGTCCCTCGACAATCAGTTTTCCGGCAATTCACCCGACGCTTGGTAAATTAAGCGAGCTTACAGTAAACGTACTGACTGTTTATATAAGAAGTTACAAGAAAATTATGAAACAAGAACAGCATAATCTAGTTACTAACTACGTTTCAAGGCAATATAATATCTCAGTTCGTCATTTTTAATCAACAACTTACACGCAAGTGTATTATCGTTTCTCATTGCAAATTTTTAAATTCACACCCAGTTCTGTTTCTATCATGCTAATATCATTTCACCGAAAAAGGTCACAGCATATCATTGAGCAAATCAAATTTAAATTAAAACAAGTTAGCGCCGCGATCCTATTAACAATCGCGAGGGCTTCGTCGCTTGATAGCATCTCAGACACACAGGCATTCCTTCTTATAAAATAGATTGGAAACACTAAAAACTATGGTGTTTAGGGACGGGAGGACCCACAAGGTTGTTGTACAACTGAAATGCAATACGTTTTCGACCTGGACATTTGCCCCAAGAACATATGGGCAGAACTTGGTGGAACTTAAATTCCACATATGGAATTGTATAGCGTTCTTTTATTTTCAATATCACTCCCTTTTTACCCTTTGGGGTTTGTCGAATCAATAAAATAAAGTAGCCATTCCTAATGAATTGACGATATCTTTCGAATGTCACCTCAAACTAGTTCCTACGTCTTCTAGTTCCTGAGATATAATTTCTTTTGACGGACGGACAGACAGAATCAGGATATAAAGTCCGTTATTTTTGCTTTTGCTATCAAGGGACCTAAGACCTCCCTACAACTGATTTCATTCTTTTCCATTTTGATCAATAAGGAAACAACATATTTTAAAGCGTTATTCTTGATGTATACACTATAATATTTATGTTTCTGGATACAAAGGACTAGTCCTATTTGTTTCTCAAATTTGAGGGAAATGAAATATTAAAAATAAGAATACAAAAATGTTTTCTTGTTTACTGTTACGCATTTTTGTTAAGAAATGAGGAGGTACTCAAATACGAGAAAAAAGGTACTTAAAATGAAAGAAAGCATTTAGTTCACTTTTGAGAAAATCCATTTTTACCAGTGTGGTCTTATTCAAGGTTACCATCCCACCATTTGCCTGCTGTGAAGGAGAGAAACCCAAAGAAAACATATTCACGATGGCCGGCACTCGGAACTGACCAACTTTTCTTTTTTTTCTTTTTTTTAAAAAAAAAACAAGTATACCTGCTGAAATACTATACATAATTGTTAACATGCTGATATTTGCACAATCATATCACCTGTTTTGGTACAAAATATTGTCCTGATAGGTAGTTCAGCAAGGGTGAAATTTGAAAGAAAGAAACAAAGTATAATCTTCCATCGGAAAATTCTGTTTTAAAATAACATCATGATCCAAAGTTCCAGCGTTTTATCGTGGAGCGAGATATTTCTATACCCAGTGGGAGGTATAGTAATGTAATTTTAATTTTCGTTAAGATATGTCATACCAGGGAGGGACATCAATGCTAGTTTGGAAAATATTGTCTGAGGACATGCGTCAAGAATTTGTCCCTTGCTGTACCACCCCAGCATTTGCCTGGTGTGAAACTAAAACCTCAAAGATTTTCAGACAGGATGGACAGCCGCTAGGATCGTTCCCAAGAGCTTCCGATTGCAATGCAATCTCTACAGATTGAGTAGCAGCTGCTCGGTGCGTTGTTTCTTTATTGTAGGTCATAGCGCTTTTATATCTCCAATATTCATTATTCTTTCAATATGAGGTATTACTTTCAAATAAAGGATCATCATCGTTTTACGTATCATCAATTACTAAAATATAATATTTTCAGAGAATTTGCTCGATTTCATCGTTTTTGTCAAGTATGAAGTTATTGCACTGCTGATCTATCAGATATAATGTGAGAGAAGATTATCGAAGAATCATTAACCCCGGGATGGTCTTTGCGCGTGGTCAGGGGTTCAAGTCCCGGCGCAGTCTATTGAACGGAGTGACGCTGATCTCTTTTAACAAAATGTGTAGGTCCAAGCCTTGGAAGTCCAACTACCTTATCCCGGCCTGATCCAAGGATGCCCTGAAGTCATAAATAAGTTCAAGTAAATTTCCAACCTATACAGTACCTTAAGGACACAGGCTGTGATTTCCAATTCCTTGGTATTGTTGTTGGAAAACGAATAGGAGGATAGGAGTCAAGATCTGTATTCAAGGTACCATCCTTTGTTAACATAATTCACGACGAGAACTGAAAATTAACGCACTTTTCTAATTTAAGCATCTTAATGTACATTCTGCTCATATGATTCTGCGTTATTATTATTACGGAATCGTTATATTTTTGGCAATTAAATGAGAACACTTTCACGTGGTAAGGGTGAAAAGAGGTAAAATACCCACTAAGAGTTGCAATCGTGCTACAAACGGTGCATGGGTACGTGGAAGTAGTGATCCATACATTCTCGACGTATATTGCATGAAGCGAAGTAAGTTTTTCAGTCCTGTGCTCGACCGCCTTTACCGTCCAAGGTGCCCATAAGAACGGTGTACTAACTACTTCTACACACCCGAATGAATCCCGGGAAAGTTTGTATTACGTTACACGTGGGAAGACTACAGTGAATCAGCTTTGATAGGACAACGTGCGTGATTAAAATGTGTTGTGGTTTCCAGATGTAAGAATATTTTAATAGTTGTAAGAGGATTTAATCGACTTTCTTGTTACATTTATTTTTTAGAATTCCAGTTCTGGAAAATGCTTTGCAGTTTTATCTATGCGTGAATACTGTGAATATCGCACCTAAGGTTGTATTGCGGCAAATGGTAAACTTTTTCTTTATCGCTGATTTAATCGATTATTGTTATATTTTTTAACTCTAAAATTAGATCTTCAACTTTATTTATGGCCTTTAAGCATCTCAGGCCAAGCCTGTCATAGAGCAGGGAAAGGAGGTACGAAGGAATCGGTCTTGTCCTTAGTGAAGGAACCATCCCAATATCTGCGTGGTGTGACCAAGAGAAAGCTTCAGTCAGGATGGACGCCCAGGGGTTTGAACCCGGGTCTAAATTTCCTCATTATTTAATTATCTTGTAATGCCATATAACTTTTGATATTCTACGAATAGTCCTATGAACAATAACCGTGACAAGTGTTCGTATTGAATAGCACATTTTAGAGACATTTCGCTTCAGTCGGGTTTTGTATTATACATCTACAGTCAGCGAAAAGAATTCTTGAGCCTTGGCAATATATCTTTTTGAATAACTTTAAATGGATCAACCCATTTTTGTTCTGTTTTGTGTAATTTTCAGAAAGTTATGTTCTTTTAGGTTAGTGGAAACTTTACTCAAATCAGTTCATCCATTTCATTGCCGCTCTATCCAAGGACTTCGCTAAATATTTTTTACGAAAAGGGAAGAGCTTTTGTCACTAACTGTACATATCACCGGCAATGTATTAAATCAGGCATTCTATATAATGGCTGATGTTCGTAGGCAAAGTATTTATAATGTGGAGAATCTTTCAATTCGATTTTTGATTAGAAATCTGAATTTTCAATTGTTTATTGATGCGTTTTAAATAACTTTGGCACAGGAGGGAATAGAGTAAAAGATGGATGTGTTAAGGAATCGGCCCTTGGTTTACTGAAGATACCATCCTAGAATTTGCCTGGTGTGACCGAGAAATAAGGCGAAATGAATCAAAAGTAATAATATAAGCTGTCCCTTTCAGAGGATCATCTGTATATGCTACCGCACTGTTGCAATGCAGGCAGGAAATTATTTCATAATGAAATAAAAATAATAATCAAACAAGCTACATAATAATTTTATAAACAAAACCATAGTGCCACCGTATAATATCTAATGCACGTTGAAAAAGAAATACCATACCGTCAATTTTTACAAAAGAGAATGCTAAGCTATGAAAGGGACCTACCAGTTTTAGATTTAGCATTTAGACATAGTTGTTCCCAAAGCTTCAGATCGTGAGGAACCCAATGATGTATGGCTCATCTCTTTTGTAGTTACTGAGATTTAAGGAAAACGGATAGGCCAAAGACAGTATACTTCCGCATTCGCTTGCGTTTACACGGGGACGCTAAGAACTACCCAGGCAGTATCGTCGCGGGCTTTGGATCAGCATTGAGTAGGTACGCGTTTCGAAACTGGCGAAGCATATAGGTTTGAGTCCTACTGCGTCCATACTGATTGAGATTTTCCGGGCTTTACGCAGTTTCAGCAGACCAATGCCGATATAATACGTTATAATCAATTTGCATTTGAAAGGAATTTTCAAAGAAAAACTTCGTTAATTTCTGCTTCATTTCAAGATATCGTTTTTTTTTCTGTTGATCGGCAGAATATTACAAACCATTCGGTTTGCTGGGAATGGCATTTCAAATTGTAAAATATTACATGATTGTGTAGTTCGAATGTGAAAACAAACACAAACACTCTCTGTCTCTGTTTCTTTGTTTCTTCCTGGTGGATAAATACTTTATAATGATACTCTGCATTCATATTTAAAGCAACATTTAGCATGTTGTCAAGTTTCTAAATGTCGTACATCTACATAAAATGTACTAAAACTTTGGTTTCAATCTGTGAGACACATTTAATGTACGAAAATATATTCTAACATTGCTTATTTCTGACATATGACGAATGAAAATCAGAGTTAATAGCATTCAAAATACTAGCCGAAAATAATTGTCTCTTTTAAGGGGGACGCCCCAGTGTATCTCCTTTGCTAGGCCACTGCTATCGATAACAATACAACAAGTGAACTTGACAAGAACTTATATTATTCCGTTTGATTCAATTCGCCTTATCTCTCAGATGTACAAGGCAAATGCTGGAATGATCAGTATTTACAAACAGGTCTTGGCCGACTACCTTCCAACATCCTGTCCCCCACCCTATCCTGGCCTGAACCTAAGATGACTACATGACATAAATAAAATTCAATTATACCATTTCATTGAATTTTTCTCCAATAGTCTCGTTCAACTGAAAGTATGCCTTTTATTTGATTGTTTTTCCGGCAATTGATAAAACACGATACATTACATGAATATTGTAGGAACATAAATGTTTATTTTTTCTTTATCCTTATAAAATCTTCAAGGCCATGGAAAACTAAGCGATTGTTGAGGTAAAGCTATTGTATTTTTTACGTTACGGCTCACCTTTCTCATATGTAACGTCACGCCTCAAAGAGGCAGACTTTTCCTTGCAAGGGGCGCTACCTCATAATTTGTATACAGGGTGATTCACGACGAAGCGGCCATACTGCGGTGAGTGATTCCTCACATCATAACAAGAATTAAGTTCCTTGGAGAAATATTCGTTATGTGCATTGTATCGGAGCTACAGGCTCTCAACCTTAACGCAGCATCGTCACAAATAACGCCATATTTCGACACATAATAACCCAAGCGTTATCGGTATAACAAATCACACTCGAAGGAGTACCTAACCTATCCATTCAAGCAATGTTGTCATTGAGTTAAATGGTATAATAGGGAAAGCAAAGAAATTGACACCAAGATGCATTCGCCAATCATAAACATTACTTAAATAAGTGTATTGGGTGATGGACCGTGATTTGTGATTGTGATTGTTAAACCGATACCACTTAGGTAATTATGTGTCGAGATAAGACGTCATATTTGACGATGCCGCCGTAACTCTGAGAGTCTATAGCTCCGAAACTATGCACATTTCGAAACATTTTTCTTCTTATGATGTGAGGAATCACTCATCGCAGTATGGCTGCTTCGTCGCGAATCACCCTGTATACCTTACCCAGGAGTACCATGGACAGTCTAATACTCAATAGGAAGCAGGGTGCATCTCAGGCTGCCAGGCATTAGAGCTCTACAGCAAATTCTACAGAGTCCTGGCCGGGATATCAACACGGGT
This sequence comes from Lepisma saccharinum, assembly GCA_022664845.1. Classification (NCBI taxonomy): domain Eukaryota; kingdom Metazoa; phylum Arthropoda; class Insecta; order Zygentoma; family Lepismatidae; genus Lepisma; species Lepisma saccharinum. The sequence continues at coordinate 7,006 of JAGDQP010053707.1, forward strand.
CGCCCGTTTCGAAGTCAGACGAATTAAGGCGACTGAATTCATTTAATAAAGAAATGGAAAGATTGTCAAAATGGCAAGCTTCATCTGGACTGAAGCCCGATCCCCTTCCTTAGTCCTTACTCAAAGTCAGCTACTAGAACCTAGCCCGTGATCAAGGGGGTAACGTCTCTGGCTGCGTAGGTACGAAGGTTTGAACCCCGCCGGCGACCATCGTGACACATTTTCCAGGGTTTTCCTCAGTCTCACCAGGCAAATGTCGAAATGGTACCTTAAAAAAGCCCTGGTTGATACCTTCCTTATCATTGCCCTTACTCTGTCCTGATCCGAGCCACATTTGCCTGAACGCCATACAATCAATTCAAATTACAGTGAATGGATTTACTAGACTACGGGAGATGGCAAGAGATGCTAGTTTTCAAATTCCCAAAAACCGTGAGGAAGGGAATTAATGTGTAGATTTTATATCTGATAATAAATGTGCGCGTTTCCGTATTTCCTCTTTCATCTTGCAATACTTTTCTTCTTTACATATTGCGTCATCCGATAGATTACACGCTTCCGCCACCACCGGGGTTTCGAAAAACTAAAAAAAAACAGCGTTACAAACCTTTTCTTACTTTTACCCCTCGCACCTATATTATTTAAGGATATTTAGCAAAAATATTTTTATTGTTATGATGATGATGTTACTTTCAAACTTGTAGTAGATTTAGTAGTTTTTAATTTCCCCTCGGGCCTCTTTTTACTACTCAACTTAACCAAGTAAGCGCTGCGAATCAATTAAAAATCGCGAAGACCCTTGATAGCATCTGAAACACAAAATATGTTTATTGAATAGGTTGGCAACAATGAAAACTCCGGTTCTTAGGGACGGGGACATCCATAGTGTTGTTACATTGTCCCCAATAATGTTAATGCCAAGTTTTGCTGTGGGTATGCCCAAGTGTATAGAAGAAACTTGATTTTTTTAAAAATTGTCAACACTGATATCTGGAGAGCAACGCCCGACCCGGAATATCTTTGCGACCTTGCCCAGTGCCCAACGAACACAATTATTAATTTGGTGTACATCGATGGACGGATGTGGAATTGTATATTTTTGCCACCCCAGTTTCACCCCTGGGAGATGTCAAATCAAAAAGTAAGACACCTACTTCTAATGAATTGACGAGACTTTTCCAATGACACCTTAACCAAGTCCCTACGTCTTCTAGTTCCTGAGATATAAGTGTCTAAGTTGTACCCGAATCCCCCCGTTTCACCCTATAGGGGTGTCTAATCAAAAAAGTAGGAGAACTATTCCTAATGAACTGACGAGGGCTATCCAATAACATGTCAAGCAAGTCCCTAAATCTTCTAGTTCCATAGATATAAGAGTCTCAGATGTACCCAAATACCTCGTTTCACCCTATGGGGGTGACTAATCCAAAAAGTAAGATAGCCATTCCTAATAAATTAACGAGAGCTTTCGAATGACACCTCAACCAAGTTCCTACGTCTTCTGGTTCCTGAAATATAATTTATTGCAACAGACAGATAGACAGACGGACAGACAGGAGCGGGATATAAGGTCCCTTATTTTAGCTTTTGCTATCAAGGGACCTAAAACTGCCACCTCAAATTGTTCTTTGCTTCCAATTTGTAGCTCTGTGAACCCAAATCCCTTTTTTTTTCTTTTCTCCTAACCAATACTGTTTTTATAGGGGGGGGGAGTCAATCCCAAAACTTCACGGAGGACCACCAATATTTGAGGTTGAGAACTCCCGGAGAATCTGACACTAAAACTGTTTTCAGTTTCTCCTTCTCATTTATACTTTTAGAGTTATTACAATTTATTTTTTGATAGCGAGGGGTTCTTGCACTAAACCCATAAGAATGCACAGAGCTACTTAACATTCCCTCGTGACCTTAGTTTCTGTCCTGTTGCTTCGTAACTTACTTCCTATGTCTTTTCGTCATTCCCGGACAGAACGCCAAGGTCAAGTTTGCTCTTTCTTCACCCAACCTATCTTTTTTTTATCCATTTAGCAGCCCCCTTCACTGTTTTTAATATGTGCAAAATCACAGAAACACACACATAGACACTGTGTGCTCTGTGCGTTATGATGAAGCAGACAGCAAGAACTGGTGGGAGAAATGAAAGCATGCGCAATTAAAGTGTGTGTTAGACTACGCGTCACGTTTGTCAACGTCTATGCGGATTCCAGTAAACGCATTTTATGAGTGAGAAAAGCTATACATCTTTATACGATTAGCGAGAGCAGCGCCACGCACGGAATGTGCAGGAACTTAAATTATACATTTTGTATGTACATTTATATCAAACGGAATCGCGGATCCAATTTTACAAGTGAAGTTTTTTGAGGTACTTGGACGTTGTAGAGTACGAATAACACGGCTTGTAAAGTAAGACCCGAATACGGATCTCAGAAACACCGGGGTTTCATAATGACGGCAAATAGTAAATGTAAGTGAGTCGCAATGATAGTGGGATATATATATATATATAATCGAGTACTGTATACGTTGGGGTGAAATTCAATTCTGAGGTTCAAACTTTGACAAAATAACGAACTGACATTTTTCTACACTAATATACCAGAAATGCCCGGAGTAACGATACATTGTTTTTCACTAACCATCTTCTTATTAGAAGTTCTCCGTTGTATTTAGTAGTATTTTTCTGTTCTAACACCAGGATAAATCCTGTTTTAAATATAGTACAAAGTATTCAGTATATTTTTATATTTATTAAATATTTTACAATTCAATTTCAAAACAAAAGTAAATTAATTGCGTTAATTCTATAATGTGATCTACCATTTTACTGAATATTAGGATGTTAAAACAATCTTTAAAATGTATCTCGTAGTCAGATCAGCAGATATTAAACAGACAGTTGGAAAACGTTGGTTGCACAATGCTGAACGATGAAAGGGTCCCATTGTTGTTGGTTAGCGGTATTTTAAAGCATGTCCTGAAACAGTAGTTTCAAATATCAAGCATAATTGCGGGAATGTTTTAGTAAATGTAGCTAAAAATGGAATTCAAATATTGTGGAACCTTACAAATTGAATTCAATCTTCTCTGCCTACGTTTCACTTTCTTATTTTACCGTTTAGGTAATTTCCCCTACTCAGAGGAGCACATGTGTAGGATAATACACACAATCAGAAAGTGTTGTGATATTAACATGTTCCCTGGAAAGTTTCGGTTGATAAAGCATGTCAAGATAAGGTCTCAGGAACCTTTAATTTGTTGTTTGGTTTCAATGGTGTAACTAGTAGTGATTTTCTCGAATTTGAAGAGATTTGTCACAGAGTTCTTTGTTTTGAACCCGGGTCACATATAGTGTCTGAAATACTCATAATTTTAGAAGTAGGTTTTCCAAATGAAAATACCGTGTGTGGGAGTTGTGGTTGGGTGATATGCAAATTAATAATTAAAAGAAAATTTTCTTCTCATGAGGAGTTTGGAGGGATTTCGTAGCGCCCAACAGATAATCTTGTAATGCATAAAGTTAATTTTATTTGAGTAAAACTGGCATTGTTGGCGGGCCCTCGAAAGGTTTCTGAATAATGCACTCTTAAAAAAAGACCGGAAATTTTACGGTGAAATTACTGGCAGTCGGGGACGCCAAGTTTTTACCGTAAAAGTTCAGGAAACCAACCGTAAAAAGTACTCGAATTTCACCGGACTGGCAGATATTTCACCGTAAAAATACAGGCAATGGACCGGAAAAAGTACATGAATTTATCAAGAGTGGTAGATTTTTCACCTCAAAAGTTCAGGTAACACACCGTAAAAAGTACTTGAGTTTCACCGCAGTGGCAGATATTTCACAGTAAAAATTCAGGTAATAGAACCGGAAAAAAGACATGAACTTACCCTGAATGAGAGATATCTCACAGTAAAAATTCAGGTAATGAACCGGAAAAATACATGGCTTTGCTGGAGTGATAGGTGTTTCAACATAAAGATCCCAATAACTAAGGGAGAAAAATACATAAATTTCAGCGGTATGACCTGTATTCCCGCGTAAAAATGTCCGTAATACTCCTAAAAAAATACATGAATTTTGTGGGAGTGAAATATATTACCTTACGATTAGGTAACCAGTATCGGAAAATCTACGTTTCCCGAAATCAGCTACAAAATAAGTAATTAAACCACAAAATATAGATTTGCACATTAATAACGGAAATTTAATTCCATTAACTTAGATTATGTGAATTAGGAAGAGAGCTTTAAAAAAAGTCTATGACAAAACGACGAGTGAAGTCACAGCATTTATCTTTGTACTTGGAGACTGGAACAATGCAGTCGTATACTCTGACGCGTTAGGGCCAGCGTCTCCAAAGTCCAGTATTCGAATATCGCCTGGGACATGGACATGGATGTTCGTGTATTTTAACACGCATTGCACTCATACAATCGTGACGGACCGTAGTAAAAAGTTAATAAAATGGCCCAAAGAAAATAAAGTTAAACGAAGTTTTTGGAACAGTAACAGTGTATCGATTTAAAATTAGCATAAAATATTTCCCTGGAATATTTAATACTTAAAACTCAACCAAGAGCAACTTGAGTACGATTGAAGAAATTTCTCGCATTTGACGAAAAATATAGTTTTAGTTTCTATAAGGCTAACAAATGCAACATGATTATTTTTAACGCCGAACCGTTATACAGAATTAAGATAGACAAGGTATTTACGATTTCTTGATTTATCAATTAACATCTCCAAATGCTGCTGCTATACTTGTAGTGAACATTAATAGATAGTTCATGATAGATGACTGTATTTTGCTCAAGGATCAAACGGAAATTTCAGTGAATCTGCAGTTACCTTTCGAGAAACGCAGTAAAGGGTTGTATGCTCATGAACAATTTATGCAAATATCAATTACTTTTTAAACTTGTCAGGACTGTAAAAATATATTAATACATGTTTTTATAAACATACAGCAATACGGTACTCGTATGCTATCATGCCTTTCCTTTTTCGTCCAAGTAGTGACAATCATGGTTTAGATTTCACGCTCCCTTAAAAAAAAGGTATTGAAGTAAATGAGATACGTCACTGGTTTAAAGAATATCATACAACGCAAGATGAAAGTGAATGACAAATTATTACTAATGAAGTTCATATACTGATGAAATTTCAAAGCAAGTGGAATGCAATTAATTTCGGGAATTATAACACATGGAACTCGAGATTTTAGCGGTGAAGCGTTAAAAGAGGGAGAGAGAGAGAGAAGTGATTACCGGTTAGAATGGGAGGCAACGAGTTTTCATGCAGTTTTAGGAGTATATGCATAACTGATGTTAGAATCTAGAACTACATAACTAAGAGGATACTGTATTGCACAGCATATTTGTTACGGTTTTGCTGCAAATAAGTTCATAACAAATTTAATTTTAAACAGCTGAAACTTTTAGTGACTAGATCTTGACCCGAATGACTCTGTAACTAGAGCTTGAAATGAGCAGGCAATCTGATGATTGAAACAACCCGAGGACACAGTTTTGACCCGCTTTGACCTGTAGCAACCAATATTTTCATTAGTGAAATTCGCAAACTCTTTCAGAATAGCCTTTCCGGGAGTAGTTTTGTTCTTTCCGAGGATATAAAACTTTTTGAAATTGGGTCAGTGCTTGGGGCCCGATATAAACCTGGACCAGTTTCAGATCTAGTTTTAAATAAGCCTAACATTTGTAATAGTATTTCGAAAACACTGTAATATAACACTAACAACCGCGTTACAAATATCGGTTTTGCCAAAGAAATTCGACAAGAATACTTGCGAAATTTTAACTTAGAAAATGCCCATTTACAGCAATATACATATGTACTTCAATAGTATGAACTCTCAACATTTCGTTTTCTTAGCCAATAATTTGAATTTTGCACATTGTGTATAGAAACAACTTGTGTACTCTGTTTCTTACAGAATAATGATTTAAGAAAATATTTCACTTTCGCTTGTAATAATTTTCTCTGTCGTGATTCAGTACCGAAACAAATTCAACATTGATACATAAGAAAAAAATATTACAAGCAACTGTAAACCGTAAATTAATAAATCATAATAATCTTATCTTTTCCCGGAATGCTCTCCTCTTATGCAGTGAAACGGTCTCGAACATACACCTCAAGGACAAACACTTTCTTCCATTAAAGAAGTTTCATATTTGTTGCATAGACCTAATCTCAAAATGGAAGCTCATATAAAATCGAGAGTTCCAGAACCATCGCATACGCTATAAAGTTCCCAATGTATCACATGATAATCGGTAATAATAATATTGCATTTTGTCTGAGCTCACAATACACAACTTAAAGAAATAAAAAATACAACTTATTTATTTAACAATCCCCAAGTTCGGCCATTTCAGACTGGATGTATTAACAACAATAACAAGGCGAAGTATTTTGCAAGAATTTAACTGGTGAGGTTGAGTGAAACCAGGGAAAACCTGTCTGAATGGTCG
>JAGDQP010053708.1:1658-13500 GCA_022664845.1 Lepisma saccharinum
GAAGGTCGTGGGTTCGCGCCCACCGGACACCCATCCTACTGCATGATAAGTTTTTTCCAGGGGTTCCCGTCAGTCACACAAGGCAAATGCCAGAATGAAACCTACAAACAGTCTCTGGCTAAATACCTTGCAACACCTCCAGGGCTGAGCCTGAGATGCCTAAAAGCCATAAATAAATTTTTAAAAACACTACGCACATTTCAAATAGCCGGTTGGCATGTTTTGTTTGTCACGTTGTGCAAGTAGTAAATTTGTTTGCTACTCCATTAATGAAAAACCATCTAGGTCTAATTATTCTAACTTAGCCTATAATCAGTAATAAATACCCACCCTTCCCTGTGCGAGTTTTCTGGTGCAGATAGTGCAACTTGGCTTCAGAATTGTGAAACTCACGTCATGAACCTTACACTGCAGATTAATGCACTACGCACACAATGCATTTTAAGTTTTTCTTCTACTTTCTACACTCTACTATTACATGCATTGTACACCCCCAATATGTTCGTTAGCTTTGTACACGAATTATGTCAAACTATTTACTTTGCCATGAATATGAATGTTTTACCTTTCCATGCACCCACTACAGGCAGTTAGGTAGTATGTGACAGGATAGAGAAGTCAGGTTAGATTATTTCATCATTACCTAGTCTTGCTGCTGCCACAGGCTGTTTATACTTTGCTATTCCATTTACGCGACAATCAAATTGCACGACCGTGATATTTACGTTCACTTTGTCTCCGATTTATGGAAAATTATTTTGTCCCGAACGTCATTTATGCACCCTTAAAAAAAACTTTATTTAAAAATATGGGTCAGTCTAGTAACTTCGGACTTCGACCCGTCACGATTCGCCTTTAGCTATATAAATCCACACCCATGCCCCTGACGAGACTCGAACCCGGGACCTTCGAGCCGATAGCCTACTGCCGCAGACCGCTCGGCCACCTGGCCAGCTATTTATGCACCCATTACATTTATGTACCCGATAAGGTTAGCGTATGACTTAGAAAAGTCCGGTTAGATTATGTTTTTGTCTTGTTAGGATGGGTTAAATTATGTTATGATTAATTTCTAACTTCTTGTGTAAAATTACTAGTGAAATTGTGGTTATTGGGTTACTAGTTCCGGGTTCACTGCTACAAGTACAAGTGCTTCTACTCTGTGACATTACTTGTACATTAAATTCACCGAACTCACCGGTTATCAGTCATGACGAATTTTGAACATACAACTAGTTTATGCATTGTTCCGCAGTAGTTTACATTCTGGACCTTTTGGTATATTTCGCAATTCTTCGATTGTTATCAAGTGTTGCCTTTTTTATGAGTAAAGAATTGGAGAATTGCCAGACATCACGCACGTAATGTCCACGAAGATGGTACGCTGAGGTCAGTTTTCCTACAAATGTTTTTTCTGTGTTCTGAAGACAGTCAATAAAATACTACGTCGAAACTCACTACAGGATTATTTTCTGCAACTAATGATGACTTCTTGTGGATGGATGGAGGATGATGTTATTGTAGACGGGACTGAGATGAGTTTGACGCAGCCTTTGTCCTTTCTTTTATTAGTTAACGAAGATGGAAATGCCCTTTATGGTGCTGGGATGTCCTGGATCTGAGTGACGGATTTACATATTTACCTGAAAGAATCAACAATTTTTTTCTGCAAATTCGTTCAAATCAGTCATCAGTAGTAACGCCGTATATTGAGATGTGCGTAGCTATTACATACGTTAACTAAACTACGTATATACGAAACTAACACTAGAAAAAGCATGAAAATTAAAAAAAAAAATGATCATGAAATAGCTCTTTACTATTCATCATTCTTAAACATTAATAAAAAAACAAAGAAAACAAACAATAACCATGTTGATTTTTTTTATTTTTTATTATTTTTAAAAAATGTACACGAAACTAAAGGGTTTTTTCAAAATATACAACAGGTATGCCATGGTCTTTTCTGATAACAAATTTTCTTCAATTTTACATGTTAAGGCAGTATTCACATATACAGATCGATCGGTCTCTGATACTTGTTCAAAGTTTTACTTACACACACACACAAATATATATATATATATATATATATATATATATATATATATATATATAACCCTAGTCAAATCGTGTATTGTCAATCTGGTAAGACCACAGCCTTATTGCACAATAATTAAAAATCTATTTTTTTTTTAAACAAATTCTTAACACAACCACATTTTAATATAATGTCACAACAAGATGACAATTATTATTAAAATATTTTTATATGTTAACTTCTTTTCTTAACAAACAATTTAACTAAAGTACCACTACTTCACGCTTTTATTATTTGTTTATGTGTTTATATTTGATTTTCATTCTCAATAACATAATCTTTCTAAAAATTCCTTACCTTAAAATTTGATTAAATTCAAATTTACTTCCTTCTTTTTTTTTAAAAAAAAAAACAACTTACACTTGGTGAGCAAAATATGTTTCGTTTATTCTAATAGAAAAAACACATACTAGCTTATTCTGAGTTTACGAAATGCCTTTATATTAAAAGATGTATATCACAACCAATACTTCACTACAGGTTATTTATTATCTTAGCTTAAATGAATACTGCGTAAAGAATAACGTCCTATTTCTATGTTTGTTGTAGGAACTTCGGCAAAGTAATGTTCCACAAATACACAAAAATAGCACTTTTTCTTTGTTATATCAGTTTTGTTTTTACTGGCTTCAAAAAACTATACAGTTAACGAGGAATAATATTTCGTATAACTAGCTGTAAAAACTTCATACAATTATTGGAAAACAACGGGAAGTGTGGGACAGTCTTCTCTATACAAGAAGGCACCAGATATAATAAAGAAATCCTTCTTAGAAAATGTTGCCTTGTTCGAAAAAATTACAATTACTTCTTCCTACGTTGAAGGAAAAAAAAAATTCCTCATCAGAGTTCTTTCGAGTCCTTTCTTCCTTATTTACACGGAGAATATAACACTCTTGATATGTGTCATGAATCTTGTGTACAGCACCTCGTATACAGTATATACAATACACTGAATGATACGAATAATTTCTTTCTGTTTCAAACATTGACTTTTTTTTTTATAGTTCGAAAAATAGTAATCTGTATACATTATGAACAAATCACTCCATCTAAATAACATTTCGTTTTAATCAACAGAAATGTATGTTATTTTAATTGCTAAATGTGGTAATTACATAAAAGCTAAACCTTTACTGTAAAAATTGGAGATTTTTTTTTTTTTAATATTTTTAACATAATATCAAACAGTATCAATATGAAATGACCTTCAATTGACACTTAAACTACTATATCAAGATATTTTTTTTTCCTTTAAACCTTTTCTTGATCACAACTCAACTACCGCCCTCTTTCATCAAAGTTTGAAACGCTTGCTTACAAATTGTACTATTGTCGAAGGCACAATTCTGATATGAAAAAAAGAACAATGTATCTATATTTATTTATATTTATATATACAAGATAAAAAATATACACAAAAGTATAATGAAATATATTTCATAACAACATAGATAGATATTCTAAAAAACTTCTTAACAACGTATTTTAAAATTTCGCAAATATATAAGTATATATAATTGCTCTTAAAAAAAATTTTCATTTGGAAGAAGTTTGTTAGTTATTTCTAACTTTCTTTAACGTACGAACTACCAAATATAGATTACTCTACGTTTAGAAAAAAAAACAATTACTTTCTTTCATCGGCAATAAGCTGTCCAAGAACAATGTCAAAATACTATCTTCGGAAGAAACCAAGAATTTTGTTTTTTAAAAAAAAAAAATTTTTACCGTCTCCATTTCCTTGCACAAAGTTGAGAATTGTTAAAAAAACAGTTCGCAGCTCACAGTTAACAAACAATCTTGTGGGCAATTCTCAACGAGAATACACACACATCATATACAGCACACGCACACACATTGAAATATAGCACCAAGTAAGTTCAATAGTGGGGAAAAAAGAATCAAACTAAAAGACAACCTATTGCTTCTTTTTTTTTTTTTCCTTTTACAAGAAAAATAGATATGGAAAAGGGGTACCCAAAAATAACCACAGATAATGTTAAGAAACTTTCTTTTTTTTTTCGATATCAATGATCTTCTTTCTTTCCTTAAAATACCCACATCACAGGATACCCTTAAGTGTTCACACTCCGTTAATGTGTCCTTTGTCATGGAAAGTTTGTTGTTCACTATTTAAAATGAAGAAAAAAATTACTTCTTTTTTTTTTGGCGAAAAGGAGTGATATACCTGAAGGGCAGAAATATCGCATCACCTGTCACATGTTTTCTTCTCATTTCATATTTTATGACAAAAAAAAAAGAATCCTCTTCTTGGATTTTGGTAGATATCTACCTCATACATCACACATTATAGTTTTTAAGAAGTCCCTGGGGCAGGAAAAAAAAACAAAAAAAAAATGAACTCATAAAACAACCCTAAGATGTAACTCCTGATTCAGGAGCTTCTATAAAAGCTGGATTTAGAGTTTCCATTGTATCCTTCTTGCCGTTACTTGGAGGGTAGCTGTTTTGTGTAAGTTGAAGTTTGTGTTGGTGTCCGTTGGCTGCGCTTCTATCTTTGGTGTGTCCGTTCTTCTCCACTGGATAATGAGCGGTGGTCTCAAGGTTTAAGGTTTCCTGTCTACCACTGTGTCTGATGATACATCCGATAGCAATGATTAACAAGAGACCTCCAAGAGCAAAGAGTCCGTATGAGATGGCAGCTTTAGCGATGGGCGGAGCGTGAGTGGCCAAATATAGAAGATCGGTTACTTCATCTGGAAGAGCTTCAATACCCTATGAGAGGAATAATACATTTGATAAAATATTAAAAAAAGCAACAATTTGAAACCAAACCTTCATATTCATGTTTTTTGTTTTTATATATACAAAGTATATAAGTGAAATGTCAGACTTAATAATAATTGAATACTTTTCACTTATACAGTTGATATGTAATGATTTGTAGAAAAAAAAGAAGAAGAAGCTAAATGAGAGAAATATGACAATGGTAACGTCTCTGTCCGACGCTGTACAGCAGAATTTGTAAAGGACAGAGGGATTGTTTTAATATACGGAAAGATGAAATATTTAAGATATGTATAGAGAAAGATATCAAAAGGTTCCATGGAAATTATTGTAAGTAAGAATGTTGATTTCGCCACAGTGTCTAATGACGATCCGGAAGAAATAAAAGACACACAATGATGAAGAGGTGCAAGATTTCTGACCAAATGAATCCAACAAAACAGGAAGCAGACACCACAATATTTCTAGAACAAATCAATGTTTGTGAGACACTAAAACGAGAAGTTTCATCTTTGAGTGTTGCAAATCTACCAACCTGCAAGAAGTTATACTCCGTTCATCAACCATGAAAGTGAAACTGAAGTGTAATCCCACATAGCAAAATGACGTCCCAGGGATATCTGACGGATCTCCTGGCAGGATATCGGGACGTCCGTAGGACGTCCAGTTTCAGTCCCGTTTACATCCATGGGACGTATAGTTATAATTAATCCTTCGTATAGTTATAATTAATTAAATAATAATAATAGTAAGGTCCATTTAATTTATAGAAATTCCAGGTAGATAATCCCACACGGCTTTCCGGGGGACATCCAGGGGACATCCATACGGGATGAACTGTTTGTATTGCCGACAGAGTTATCCCACGGACGTCCTTAGGACATCGCTATGGGAGCAGGACCATTCTGACGGTAATGGGATCTAAATGGGACGTCCCAGGGACGTACTCTGCTATGTGGGATGTTTCAATCTTGAGTGATTTATCTAATAAAGCTTTGAGTTAGTTTCTTTGGTGTGAATGAGGGAGAAATTGAAATATGAATCTTTTGTTGTATTGCTGGTGGAAAGAGTTATCTGAGTTTGTGTAATTGAAAAAAATAAGGTAAAAAATTATGTAAGATGTGAGAACAGTTGATAACTCATGAAAGAGTAGGTGATATTAAATACGTTTAGCATTTGTTTTTATACATAAACACGTGAGAAGATATTGATCATGCTTACGCCACGACGAATATCAAAATACATTATACTAATTGACAAGACTTACGACAAAGAAAGAACTTACTGATCAAATTGGGACAATAGAATCATCTGTTTCCCCTTTGAAGGGCCTTTTGAACAAACTATCATGAATGAACAGAAGATATATAGTTCATCTGTTACAAGGAAATATTTAATTTTTCCTATTTAATGTACATGTATAAGAAATGCAAATTGTAGACTTTTAAAACGCTCTTCTGTAAAATCAAGAAAAACGAACAAAGAGCGTTCTTTTCCTGTAATTCTTCAATGGTAAATTAATAATTTATTTATTTTTACAAGTTTTGTTAAAAATAAAACCTTGATATGTGAAAAGATTATAAATAGAATATAGAAAAAAAAAGATATTAACTTACATCTTCAAACCACAAAATTGGGAAGATAATATCTGGGAAAGTAGCCACTTGCTTGATATCCACTACTTGACTTACAGCCAAGTTAATCTGTACTCTAGCTTTGGCACTCATGGTAGTACCCATTTGCTGAAATGAAAAACAACTATATAAGAAATTACTTATTTTTACCATATCAGTTCCTAATTTAAAGCATTTGATAATGTCAACGTATAAAATAGGGATTTTTTTTCTTTCAAAATTTGGGAATTGTAAATGTCAAGTGATGAACTATTCAATTACAAATTTTTCGTTGTTTTCATAGAGATTATTTCAAGGGAATGCTGAGGGAACTCTACCAGTAAGAACGCTCTGAAAACCTCCTAACCAAGCGATTTGGTGCAATACGAAATTTAGAATATATCATACAATCATTCTTATATTATTTATCTCTCCAAGGGTTCTCGAACACTTGTTATTTAATTGTAGGTAACAATATTAAGACTGAAATACAGGAAACTTAAACTATTATCTTGAAGTGGTCAGCCCTTGAAAGACTTTTTTTGTCTTTTCTTTTCGCTATGCGAAATATATTGTGAATTCAAATTTCTACCATGTTCGTACTTTAAATTGTAATATAATTTCCGATTCTCATTTATCTTTGAATAAAGACTTACCAATATAGGTAACAGATTATTTTTCAACTATAAATCAATATCAGATGGAAACATTTTACTGGTCCTCCTTTTGCAAACCACAGATCAATTATGTTTTTATCATTTTTGTATACTACTTAAGGTGCTCCTTCCATTTGTTTAAAAGGATTTTTTTTATTTTTAAGGGACCAGCGTACATAAATCGTATTGGAATTAACAAACATGCTGGCAAACAAGAGAAAAAAAAAGTTTTCTTGTTTTGGTATTGGTATAGGTCAAATACTGCCGAATTGTTTACTCTAATAAGCAAACCTGGTAAAAACTCATTTTTGAAGTGGGCTGAACTCAACTCAAACTCAAGTGAGCTCAGTTGAATTCAAACTCTCGTTAGTATTGAAATGTGAGCTAGTGCAACTCAAACTCTCTGATCTTTGAGCTCAGCTTATTTCAAGCTCATTACACCTTTCTTAACATTTTCAGTAGTTTGATCTGGACTGAATGTAATCCTGTCCCCTTCCCATAGACTTGCATGTGCATAACTGCCGAAAACACTAAGTTGTAAATGTTTTCCGGAAACTATTATCGGCTCTTTAGACGAAGCTTAATTAGCTCTACAACATGTCAAACGATAGTTGAGGTCACCTCCTACCCCTGGTCTAGAAATCGCGACAAAGCATCCTCTCCCACAGACTTCCATTCGCATAACTGCCGAAAACACTAAGTTCCCGATGTTTTCCGGAAACGATTGTAGGCCAGTCCGACGAAGCTTAAGTAGCTCAATACCATAACAAAAGATAGTTGAGGTCACCTGCTTGAGAAATCGCAAAATACTGTCCTCTCCCATACACTTCAAGATAATTTCACGTGCCGAAAATGGTACTTTAGTGATGTTTGGCGGGAGAAAATTATATATCGTATTTCTCAGGTCAAATCCTACTTCAATTTCCTATATCTTTTAATTAGTCATGTTTGCCGCTTACGGAAAGTGGGCATAGCTCCTTTTAAAGATTTCGATTAAATATTTAGTATTTATTTGTTAAAATATCCGAGAAAAAAATGTTCGAAATATTCTAATATGTATTGGTACGAAGAGCAATTGATGCCAAAAAGGAAAACTAATAATAATAATGATAATAAAACATATCTTCACTTACAGGTTGGATATCCAGATACAACTGATGCTTTTCCTTTTCGGGTGGACTAATTCCTTCTACAGCTTCTCTGAGTGATGGATCAGCGAGGTAGAAATGAGGAAATGATAACATAACTGGCGAATCTGAAATTAAAAAGGAAAATACCGATTCAGAATATAAATAGTGCAGAACCTAATTAGATATATATATATTATCAGTATCGTTGTACTATTCACTTCAATACAGGAAGGAATAAACAGGAAGGAACAAATCCACGAAAGTAAAATGATGTGTATATGTTTTACATATCGACTTTTGAAGTCAACTGAACTTCGTCAGAGGTTACAAAATTTGTAATTTGATCGAGACTTTACACTTTTGCGCTTTAAAACATAATTATATACGGAGTGTTTTCGTACTCAACTTTCTAACATTGTGCGTAAAGCATGTAAATGGGAACGTAGTGGCCCATTAATTCAAGAAATCTTCCTGATATTAGCGTAGAGGGACTAGTGCAGGATTAAGTTTTTTAAGGGCCCTGGGCTATTCTCTCTGTTGGGCCCCTCTTACCTATCCGTTGTGATTATTATAGGTTATTAATTTACCTTTGGCAGGGCCCCTGAAACAGTGGGAACCCTGAACTATAACCCCTTTAGCCCCCTGAATACAAAAATTTACCCACAGTGACCGAGTGAGCAGGATTTGAACTGGCGCAGCTTTAAGAGTACTGATATGCATATCCTGATCTATTATTATGATCTACGTCAAAGAAGTTAAAATTAAATGCATTAGGAAGACTCACAGCAGAGCTATAGCAGTCACTAAGTAGGCTCCTACTGAACAAAACTCTTTTTCAAGTAATCTATTGGTGAAATGAACCTTGTTTTTGCTTTTCGGAATTGTTACCGGAAACCTTACTCTAAAAAATGAAACATCTAGCCTTTTAAGTAGAAACAAATTTCTCCATTTGTCAAGGAACATGGAAATGTGTGCTATCAAGTAGCATGTGGTATTGTAACGAATTCTCTGTTAGACTGGCATTTGTGAACTTTTAATAATTGGCTTGATTTTAAAAATTTCATACTGGAAAAAACGGTCAATCATTAAATTAAAAAAAAAAAACACTTTGTCACGTTACTCTATCCACGTTAGATTTCTGCTCGCCATTTGCAGAGTCAGGGTCGTCTAATACTTCGTATGTGAAAGTGCTCACTTTAGACAGTGTTATCTTCAATTTGAATTTGAATTTATTTATGATCTTTAGGTAACAGAGTTGCCGGATACTTTGCATAGCAAAGTGCTTAACATACCTAAAAATGTGTAAATACCTTACAAATTTGCAAAAGTGTTGTGATCTATATATAATCCCTTTTGTAAAGACCACATGGCACCATTTTTTCTACATCTAGAAAATCGAAAAAGTCTCTCTCGAAACGTTCTTATAAAAAAAGACAACACAATATTTATCTCGATCCAATCAAGTGTCATCAGGTGGATAAAAAAAAAAGGCTCAATGCTAAAATTTACGAAGCATTAAAATTATCACAGGTAGGAGTGTAAAAGTAGTGTAAGTTTTAACTTTGAGCTTTGTATTCACCTGATACTGTACTATATACTTACCAAACTGGCAAAGACTGACATTGAACAAGCCATTAGGTGCACACGGTGGTCCAGCTGGACAGAAACAATCATTTTCAGGATTCCTTGCAATGTCAGCGAAGACGTTTGTCGGGGGACTAAACCTGTACGCCTTAATATCCTTGATTTCAACCTCCTCCTGGAAGACCAAAGGTAACAATCGACACATATCCTTCTCGTAAACGTAGAGTGTTGAATTTGGAGTAATGGATGGAGGGAAGATAGACCCGTCACTTCCATTCAACCTGTTGCATTTTTCTGTCTTCCAGTGGGGGAGGTGGCTGAAACCATTGAACCGATTAACTAATCCATAGTTGGTTATATCTTTCTCCCCTGTCCATACAGTTACTAAGTCTTTAGCAGTACCATTTTTCTGCAAACAAAGAAAAAGGAAATATTAAACAATGTAAATTATATACACTTCAAAATATTAGAACAGTAGTGTTCATTGGTAATATTTCTATTTCATTATTTCATTCATTTATTTATCGATTTTTAGTTGTTTTATCATACGCGTAAAATAGTACAGAGGCAGTTTGATGGTCGTACATAAGACCAGAGAGACTATGTAAAAATAAATGCCCTTTCCAAAACAGACAAGCAATCAACTAAGTGTTGAACTTGTGCATATCATTTACTTCCGTGATCTCAACTCGATTATAATATCTAATTCACGATGAAAATATATTTTCAGTAAATTTTAAATATAGCGTCACATGGCGACGTTTCGAACACAATTCTTGCTATACTTTCAGAGTGGTCAGAAGAGGAACACGGAGAAAATAAATATATCGAAAATAAGCACAGATGCGCAAAAGAAAATCTAGAAATTACAGACGATATCAAGCTTATTTAGTTTAGTGTTGTTCTTTAATTACTGAGAAGTATTATTATATATACATTTATGTAAATGATTAAGTAGGGTACGTTACTTACGTTTACAGAATATAGTAGGAGGTGCACAAATACTTCACACAAACAAAAAGGTGGTTAGCTTTCGCTGATAAGGAATGGTCACGGAAAATAACAGCATAAACAGTTGGAGAGAACCGGTCACGAGGAGCACCTATGTTGTCATATTGAAAGCTAAGTAACACAGCCATCCCGCTCAATTTTCCTTCGTGAAAATGCCATATCGGCAAAAATCTACCTTTTCATTTGTGTGAAGCATTTGTGTACGCCGTACGTGTCCTGCTCAAACCCTCTTTTTCTAAATATAATATCAGATAATTCGATTGTCTGGATTATTTTATTGACTTAATTTATGTCTTGAACTGAACAGGCATCCACGGCCTAAGCCAATAATAAATCTAAGGGATTATATTCTTCGGTGAACACTCCTCCGCCAAAAGGTTCTGTTCCATGTACTATGTACTTCAATTTATATGTATAGCAAGGGATATACAAAGAAAAGTAGCTTATATGGAATACAAAATTCTTAAAAGTTGAAATTTTAATATAACAAATATAATATTAGTAAAAACAAATATAAACGTACAGTTTAGCACATCTAAATAGATTATTATTAGAGTATTAGAACCTTACTAATAACATTCTATGATAGTAAAAATTATCCTTAGTCCTGGAAGAGAAACAAATAAGATCAAGTAAAGAACATCCACCCAGATTTTATTCTTCGTAGGTTTGGCACACAAGAGATTCAATCCCAAGCAAGCATGGTTGAAAATAATGACTTGCATAAGTTTAATATCCGCATAGTTCGTGTACAACTAGATGAAAGAAAATTAAATAAAAGCCATACTTACGTAGAACAAACACAGGTGTCTATTTCACATAAAAAAAAAGTTAACTTTTAAGTTTGTCAACTATTTCTATGCGTGCACTTATCAATTCTTTCAGCTTTTGAAACTTAGATTAAAAAACTAATTTTCAACGTTTCTCCACTCTCATCTTCATGAATAAATAAGACAAAGATATATATATATATATATATATATAATTATTTGAACT
>JAGDQP010053709.1:0-13500 GCA_022664845.1 Lepisma saccharinum
TTACTTTTTAGGTAAAATTTACTTTAACCACTCCAGAAAATGTGAACTTTACAGCAGAAATGTAATCTTTTAAAAGTGTGAAACAAGAGTTAATGGGGCGAAAAGTCCAAGGGCCTATTTAAGTGTATTCGTGATCAGGAGAAGCACATGGTGTGAATGTTAACGGTGATGTGCAGCACGTATACTGAAAAAAAAATCCAACCTGGCGTTTTCTAATCCGTATTCGCTTAAGCGACATACAGTCCGTGATTTCTGTAGCACAAAGTGTGTCATTCCTAACACAAAGTAACTTCACTATGTTTCTCCGCCTGCCGCCAAATCTTCATGTGGTGAGTAACTCAAGTACATCAAACTTGATCTTTTTATAAGGCCCAATCTATTAACTTTGGACTTCGGTCCGTCACGATTCGCTCCTTAGCTATTAATAAAAATCCACACCCACGCTCCTGCCGGGAGTCGAACCCGGGACCTTCGAGCCGTAGACCGCACGACAGGCGACTAACTAAAGCACGTATTTAACGAATATAATAATGGCACATTACTTTTCCTAACACTTTTTGGACTGCCGGCTGTCGCTACGTGAGTAATGAAGTGTCTGTGATAACATGGTGCCTACTGATTTTGTGAATTGAAATTCCCTGAGTTTTCCAGGTTTTCTATACTTTTCTTTTTTCAAATTCCTTGAGATCTTAGTTTAGTGGAACATGTAAATAATAGAAATGACACTTTTTCTTTATCCCACCACCACCCAGTCCAAGCATCTTTTACATTACTGGTATTTGACAAGTGAAAAAAAGAAAATTCCTTTGAAATAGAGGATTTTAATACATTGAAAAAATCCGGTCAGCAGTGGGAATAGAACCCACGACTTCTGCCTTGCCGGGGCAGTGCTCTTACCAACCGTGGACAGGTCCACTTCATAAAATTTTCCGGAATTTCCCTCATAAATTACAGATTTCCCTGAATATTCCCTACCCTGTTTTTTACTGATTTATAAAATTCCCAGAGTATTCCAGGTTTTCCCGGTTTACCAGGGTTGTAGACACCCAGGAATAATGACATAAGTAAACGAAAGCTAGAAACTTTAAATGAACGTGAAAATCTACTACAAAAATCGACTGGATTTGTAGCAGATATTATTTTACTTTACATTTTGCTTCTCTCTTTTATTTTTAAATTTGTGAATAATTAGTACAATATTTTCGAAACCTTAAATCACATGAGTTAAAACGAATGTTAACAGATTGGCGTAGCATTCGGGAGGTTCTGGGTTCGATCCCCCAGGCCGACCATCCTGACAAGTTTTTTCCTCAATTACACCAAACAAAAGCTAGAATGACACCTTCAACATAGGCCCTGGCCGACGCCTTCCCGAATCCTTTCCCCTTCCCTATCCCGGCCTGACCCTTAGATACCTGAAGCCCATAAATTAAATTTAAAATTCTTTTTAACATAAAACTTAACAGCCATCATTTAATTTCGAAAACTACGTAATGTGAGTCATCCTGACTTCCGTATTCTCTTCTCACTGGTTAAAAACTACTTACAATTTTAGGTTAATCGAGCGATTAACTGACTCAGCTTTTGTAGGTAACAAAGATTAAATGTAGAAGAGTTGAAACGCAGTCAAATGGCATGTTTGATAAACAAAAGATGTTGGCTGTCTTTCATTACAAATAACTATAGTCAGTGTGGTTAAGCAACTTGTAACACCCCTTACTGTACCTAAACTAAAAAAAAAAGTTTCTACAGCTGTCTGGAATGAAACAGAGCAGATAATACGATAGTCATTAATTTTGAACTTACATAGAAACCCATGAATTATCATGAAATAATAATTACCATGAACTTATAAACTCTGGAGCAAAAGTTTTGGGTCACAACTTCCGACAACTTGCTTGTATGGAAGGACTGTCCTATCAGAGTTCAGTTCCAATGACCATCAGAAATTTGTCCAAACAAACAGATAACCACACTGGATGGCAGGTATATTCAAACAATACTCCTTGAATGCTTTAGAAGGCACCAGCTGGTCCGCATGTTATTTTGTGCGGTCCGCGGAAAGATAAACAGCTATATTAAATTGTGTGTGTTATGACTTTTAGCTATTGGTATCGACCGCAGACCTACTGATATACTAGTTACATTCAATATTTCTGATGACGACCCGTGACGTGACTATTCATACATTGACCCTCGTATAGAAAGTAGCTTACCACGTCTAGTTTACATCCCATATATTCTTCCGAACATTGTCTACGTACAGATGATACAGACTTACCTAATATAAATGACGTCTTCTATTTGGCATTTAACATACTGACGATATACAAATTAAGATAAAATTATATTGAGGCCTTGTATCCATACTTAATTTAATTAAAACATTCTAACAAGGCTATACACTTTAACTCTGTTGTAAAAAAGACATAGCAAACGTTCAGTTTCAATGTTCTAACAACATCTTCCTCAGACGAAACACCAATCAACACAACCTGACAGTATTAATTAGTGTCTAGTCTGGGGAAGATGTTAGAACATTGAAACTGTAACGTTGCTACATCTTTTCACAATCAAATTAAGTGTATAGCCTTGTTAGCCTGTTTTCTAAGGAAATAAGAATTTTCAGTTCAAACAAACTGCATTGTTCTATTGTACAATTAGCAGAGCTAACAATCGCCAAGTTCCAATATACTAATCGTGCAACAAATACCATATTTTATTAACAATACTCTTTGATCATCACGGAATCTATGACTACAGTTTTCAATTATTCTAAAAATATTTACACACACACAATTTTCGTGCGTCCGACACAAGTAAATATATACATATTTATTCGAGAACACCAGCCGCGTACACACAGTCGACCAAATGCTGTGTAAGTTGGTTCTCCGGCGTAAGATCGTACGGTACAAACGATCTTACGTCCCTCTACCAACTTTAAAAACACTAGAGGCCCTCACCGAAGGTAAGAGACCTTGACGTGGTTGTGAGGCTTTCAACCAACATCTTACATGTACCACAAATACCAAAAACCTAAGAGGACGCGATGACTCAATGATAGAGTTCTTACATCTAGTACTTGGGATCGTCGGTTCGAACCCTGTTCGTCCCATGTGGACTTAGTGGTGGACAAATACCGTATGGAGTAGGTGTTCTCGGGGTTATGCCATTGCCTAAAGGACTTACAAATTAAATTCAAAAACAAAAATCTAACATATTGAGCAGAAATAAATTACTTCAGGTGGAATATGAAATACTAGTTTTAGCGAACCATCTCAGCCGCCAAATGAAAACGAAAACATTAACGGAACGGTATCTTTGGATAAAACTCCCGTGGAGACAGGATAGCGTACGGTTGAAATGCTTATTTCAAGTCCTCCTTTTGATTGAGACGTCCGTGAAAACAGATTATTAATCAAGAAATATAAAAAATTGCATTCGTAATATAAATCATCATTCAGACAAATAAGTTTCCTCCTTATATGAGAGGTCAAGAAGTCTCGCCGGAACCACTTTCACGACTTATGTGAGTTAGGAAACTGTGCATACAACTTGCAGTGTCGAACCACCACCTGTTTCTTTTGCACAGGTATATAAAACTTCATTCATCCAGCGCCTCATGACAGGATACGAAAAATGGTTCCTCTAGAAGAATGGGAGACACGTAGCCAGTCCTCATTTCAAAGGGTTAAAAACTAGAACTGCGCCCACAGAAAAAATGTGCGCTACGAGAAACCCCAAGAGTTTCTTTTACAAACAGGTCTATAATTTGCTTTATATGTAGCTTATCAACGTGCTCCTATTTCTAGTTGAAATAACGACACTTTGATACAAGAATGTCTTCCTGTGCCTCACGTAGCACTTACAATCTATTGGGTGCCCAAAGTTAATGACGATGGGTTTTGTACGGAGGCGGTTTGACACTTGACAGTCTCTGCTGGCTACGGCTAGAAACTTAATGAAATGTAGTCACCTTTCTGACAGTCGGTGAACAATTCAGATTATATAAATTTAAGTAAAACAAGCATTTTTTATTTTATTATGCATTCTTCGGTGTTTTAGGTTTACTGATCCTTTCTCCGCTTTTAGATCATTTAGTTTCACTCCTATTCTGCAACTTTTCTCTTTTTGTATAATTGCATGTTTTACCCTTTTTTTAAATAAATGCCAATAATTCAACAAAAGCTTTTCTTTGCATTTAATACTGTAACCTTTATGTCGATAGCGCATGTGAAAGCAGCAACCCATTCAAAGTTAAGACATCCTCACGCAGTATTACTTTCCTGTAACATATTGAAAATGTACACTGGTTACCATGGTGTCTACTAATTTTGTGACTTGAAATTCCCTGAGTTCTTAGTATAGTATGTAAATAAATACGCAATGACATTTTTGTTAATCCCTCCACAACCAGTTCAAACATCTTGTACGTTATTGGTATCTCACACCCGAATAATTCATTTACAACAGGATTTTAACAGAAAAAAAGCGGTCAGCAGTGGGAATCGAATCCACGATCTCGGCCTTGCCGGGTCAGTGCTTTCATCAACTATCGACAGGTCCACCTCAGAAATGCTCGTGAGTTTCCCTCATAAATTATAATTTCCCTGAGTATTCCAGGTTCTCCCGGGGGTGGACATCCTGGATGATTATTTACAAGGAAAGCAGTGATACAGAGCGTATAAATGACTCATAGCTGGCGGAAATGGAGTAGATATAGTAAATCTGATCGTACTTTTTTCATGATACACTATGCACATGGCGTTTACCACTCACTGTGTGTACGGACCCAACGCGGAAGTAGCAAAATAGTTCCACATACTTTTAGCTTTCTAAGTCTCATATCACACTTCCATGACTAAACTATTTGTGTTCCAATACTTTGTGAAAAGTTGCGGGTTAACTATAGTAGTGACGGACCAATTTTTAGAAATTTACAGGATGAATTGAGATAATTGTGAGTAATTCGGTGGAAAATAGCAATGTGGGTAATATTATAAGTGAATAATAATATTGTTACAGTG
Source organism: Lepisma saccharinum (assembly GCA_022664845.1). NCBI lineage: Eukaryota > Metazoa > Arthropoda > Insecta > Zygentoma > Lepismatidae > Lepisma > Lepisma saccharinum. The sequence continues at coordinate 5,031 of JAGDQP010053709.1, forward strand.
TGTTTTTAAGATGTTTTAGAAAACGCACTGCATGTTGTGGTGGAAGGAACTATTTTGCGTCGAGTTACAGTTGTCATGCGGAAGGCAGTGTTGAAATGGCCAGTCTTTGAGATGATTATGACATTTCTTGCGTTATTATTATTGAATCGTATGATGAGGGAAAGTGCATTTTGAAGGTTATTTAGCAGAGTATTAATGTAAAGAAAGGAAAATGCCCCGAAACAATTGTACACGACTTCCTAATGGAAATTGGGAGAGTTAAGACGCCTATGTGCTGAAGATAAGTGTGAATATGTATGTGTCAAAATATATTTTGTAAAGATACATGACCGCCTAATTTTACCTAACCTCCACGTTCATATGTTCAGTAATTTAAGATAATTTACGAAAAAGGAATTATTAATAATAAATGTGAATATATAAAAATATATTTTGTAATGATACATGACCGCATCTAACCTCTACGTTCATATGGTCACTAATTTAATCTACGAAAAGTGCAAGAAAAAATTTGCGTAAACCGCTCCTATGAACACGTAATGTGTGTGTTTTAAGTGATTTTGGTTTGGTTTTAGTGATTCTAAAATTGGTCCGTCACTACTTTGGTAATGCCAAAGTTGCGGCTATTATTCCGAAGACACGATCCAATTACCTTATGTACATGCTTTTCTACTGTTTACCAAGCTACAGTGGGTTACCGTAGGTTGTTATTTTTTCATAAATACAGTACACATTTTGAAATGTTACACAGTTGACAACTCTTTTTTTCTTTTTCTTACTGTTTACAAGTTAAGCTATAGTGGCTGGATCGGCTCTGCGGAACTTCACCAAAAGTTGCAAACACCCTGTCGTTTTTTTTTTTTTTGTTTCACCAGGCGAATGCTGGGATGGTACCTTAAGGCCCTGGCTGATTACCTCCCCCATCCTCTGCCCTATCCCGAACTGAGCCAAAGATGCTACAAACCAATATTAAAATATAAGCATTTCCACAACCTAGATCCAATAGAACTTCCCAGTTACAATAGTCCTATCTCTGGAATAGGAATAAAATAACTTTATAAAAATAAAATTCTTTACTTTGCTACCACCTTGAATTTATGCTCATAAATATTTCAACAGCTAGTTACTAACCACTTCAGATGTAATTAACTTGCTACTTTAAAGATTATCTTGAATTTTACGCTAATTCCCGGTCAGTTTCCACCCTCGTTCTTATATTAGGGGGATCGGCTTATGCAAAATCTATCTTTTTTTCTTTTTTTTTAAACAGCAAAATTGATCTTATTTTTCACTGAAAACCCGTATAGACTAGCCGTAACAGCTATACAAAGCCAAATAAATATCACAACTTTGAAGTTTCCATCTTACTCTGGTCATAACCATTAATTGGCTCCCCACTACATTTGCTCAAGGATGTCAACTAAGAACACTAATGGAGGCATTAAATCTTCATAGTATTTTCTTTAAAAGCCCTTATTCACCAATATTAAACTATTGCTGGATATTTGCATTAACAATACAAAAGAATATAAGATAGTCTACAACCTACGATCATAATCCTGATATTAAATTATAGCACTTAATGCATAATACCATAAATATAGTATTACGTATCTCCTTTGTATCCCATTCTTCATGTGTACAACTACATCTAAACATACTGCCCCCCCTCAAACATAGCCAAAGAAAACTCAGTATATAGTAAAATGCCTGCAGTAACACATTCAGAATATAGTTTCTGATTATTGGTACTTGTTTCAATAAAAATATGTGCTGTAACAAACGTACCCACAATCAAATCTTTGCATTCTTCCCAAATTTACACCAACTACCACTAGCCGCCATAACAATGACAGTGACCGAATATACCACCATGCCGCAGAAGGAAAACATTTGAAGTACAAGATGCGACTATTTAACACTACAAAGCGTGGTACTACAAAGTGCGCGCCAGTTCGACTCACAAAGCAAGGTCACATGTTCTCACTGTTGTGTAGTTAACAGCCTGCCAGCATGTGCTTTGCTATCACTGAAAAAAAAAATTATAATACGCGGAAGTTCCGCAAGGTTGTCGGCATTGGCATAACTAGCAAAATTATTTCGTTCACATAAAAAAAAAGTCACGCTAGCGCAGATACTATTCCATCAATAAAGCAGGCTCGTAGCCAAGGTGGGGCCAGTACGGGCGGCGTCCGTCCTGCAATAATGTTTGCCCAGTGTGTATTTCCATAATGTTAAGCAAAGATTTCAAGTAGCACATCCAAAATGTCCATAGTCGGCCGATATGGACATATTGGATTTTACTAAATCGATCGATATCGTTCAACGATATGGGCCCCAAATTAGATGGCAAACATCTTGGCCAATATCGGTCAAAGATATTCTACATGGGACATCGACATTGCTCAATACCGGGTATCGACATCACTCAATATCGGTCATTGACATTTTGAACATAACGTAATTCTGATTTCTTTTACTATTTTCAAAAGGAATCTCAATTTTTATATAGGACCACCAACATAGAAAAACCAACAAGAAATAGTAAAACACGTTAGAAATTGATTAGCCCATACAATTCATTTTATCTTATCTTAACGTTAGAAATTGTAAATCGAAGTTACTACTTATGTAAAGAATACTATTTTTTCTGTAGTTAAAGTCACATCATTTCGCTTTGCTAATGGATTGTAAAATTTGTCGACCACTGCTGGTTTGTAAAATAATATTTTCGCTGTTGCGCTCATGCTAAAATTTGTAGTTCCGCTTCATGTATCTTCCACTTTTATTATTATTATTATTATTATTATTATTATTATTATTATTATTAGATTTTTTTGCCAAGAAGTTAAAGAGTACAATGGCCAGGATTACAATGAAACAGATTCAATTGAAGGAAAGGATGTAAAACAAATGTAAATAATTATAACATTAACTCATCCTACTAAAGGGAACCTCTCTTAATAACCACATGGCCGCGAGAAAAAACGTTACTTTGTACCGTACCCACGAAACAAAAGTGTAAAATGTCTCCCGGCTCTGGCGGTGTACGATAACCAGCATTGTTGGTTTATCTATGTACTTACAGTGATCAAAGTATGCTTGGGAGAAACACAATCAACTTTACACTTTATTTGTTTATGCCCTTCCAGTGGAAGGGCGTTATTTCTGCACTTTAACATGCATCAACGATCAATGACTTCTTTGTCGCCAAACATAACTGGCCGCGTGTTCAAGAAGTTCTATATTTTATCACCAGAAGGATATAGTATCGCTTGAATAAACATCGGTTTGCGCACATGGACCGACATTGATCAATATAGATATCGGTTAGCGACATGGATCGATATGTTTCTACGACGAATGCGCTATTTTTAATTTAAATTTATTCATTATATGAACAAAATATTTTATATAAAATAATTTACTTTTTGCACAGTACTTACTATAGTTTTAGAAAATATGTAAATTAGTGATAGATAATCGATATCGATTCCACATCAATCGACGCGGGGTCGCTCTCCAGCCAGCACCATCGATGTGGGGTAATATGGATCCCAGGAGCGGCCAACGTGTATGTGCTACTGGTGAGATATAGCATTTCCCTGATCAAGTATGGATCACATTTTACGTTAAAAGTTGCTGTGGGGAGATAAAAGAAAGTTTCCGTTATAGTTGACACACACTGTAGCAAGCAAACTGAAAAATAATAATCTATCATTTGATTTATAGTGTTTTTTCTTAATTATCATATAAATTCGTTTATGAATTTACGCATACAATCCGAAGGAAAAGAGATATTTGTTTTGACAAGTATCACCAGCAATCGTTTCAGTCCTGTGTAAATGGATCTAGAAAGCCAAAAAAATCGGCAAAAATCCGAAACTCGCGATTTTGCACTCAAACTCACTCAAACAAGTAAGATTAACATATTTTTAATAAAACGAGCGAGGAAATGTCATGTTTGTTTAACAAAAGTGTATTTTCTTATAGGAAACTAAATATTCGTGTGTCCGGGTTGTGCTTCCAGTTTCTTGACCGCATACATTTAATTTTGGGATCTAATTCTTAATGACCGGAAGCGGTTCATGATTAAGGGCTTATTTTCATGAAAGCTTGTGTTGCTTGCGATTTGGGTGAATAGCCAATTGAAACACTTGTTACACTTACCTTACAATAAAACACGTTTTTCAATTGGCTACTCAGGGTCATTCTAGAGAATTTCGACAAATAAAATAAAAATTGGTCGCTCGACTATTCTTGATTTCCTTCAATTTGGTACATTGAATGCCATATACAAGCAAAGTTGAAAACAGTTTTTGAAAAAAAAAAAAATATTCATCATAGTTCAGGATATACAGGGTGTTCAAAAATGAGATTCTGTAAAACAGCGAATTATAAAGTTACAAATATTTCACAAACTAATTGAGATATTTGAATAATTCAAAAGTATTTAAAATATAGATACCTCAGAGAATATTTAAAGCTATGTCTTTAAGTTCTAGCCTCAAAACGGCCATTGGACACCATGGTTTAAAAAGTTGTACAATATAGGTGAAATTCTCATTTTTAGATTTGTTTCCTGATTGAATCGAAACAAGCTGTTTACTTTGTTATTATTAATTACTATTGTCACTGTAATGACATAAAAAATTAACTTCCTATGCCATTTCCTTTTCTTTATATAGAGACTTCTATTTCAAAGAAACTAAAATTTGTCAAAATTTGAGAGGTTGTAACTCAAAAGGGGGAGGGGTACATCAACAAAATTTCCCACATTAGTTCCTTTGTTTATATTTAAAAAACCTGAAAGTTTCATTTTGTTATTCAAACCCCACTATAAAATACAGCTTCTTAAAGTTGCTTAGAAAGCTATAATCGTGTCAATACAAATTATCACTGAAAAATGAGGCTATTGTTAATAATGTAGAATTCTATCAGAGTAATCATTGAAATCATGTTAGTAGCAAATAACGGACATCCTTTGAATCCTGTAGCGGACATTCTTCGTATTCTGGGGGCAGGTAAATATCGCCCTTTTCATGACATATGTGGTCTTAATAGTATTTTATATTGAAATTATTTTTAATCTAATTATCTCAGTATTGTTTATAGTTTAACAGTCTCCCACCATTCTCACCCACTCAGTTTGTCTACAGTCCTTGCATTAATATAATAATTATAAACATTACTTATGATTTATCCTATGAAACTATCACTTACAGTTACAAGGCCGTAAGCTTTGTATTCGGGAGGTTCTCGCTTCGAGTCCTGCTGCCAGTTATCCGGTCTGAGATTTTTCCTATGTTTCTTTATCTTCGAACAAAGCCATTTGATACCTTAAGCACTAACTGGCTTCTCTTATCCTCTAAACCCAACATAAAATGTGAATGAATGTCCAGAACATGTTAAAAAAATAACTTTGAAAAATCAAATAAAGGAGTAATTATTTGAACATATTTCTGTTGTATAATACGCTTCCCTTTCTGTAATCTAGCCACAACAAGCACAATATTAAATTCTTTCAGGCAAACATTAGAAAATCCAACAAATATCACGTTTTCCGTCATTCTATTAAGTTACTGCTATTTTCAACAAAATTCATGTGTACTTTTCCTTTTTTCGAAGCACTAAGAATGAGATAAATACTGTGAATATTATTAATATAGATTCTAAGTACTATTACTATATACTAATATGTTATTACTATTAGTTAAACAATTAGGTTTTATAATATTTTTAAAATATATTGTTCTCTAGCGAAACTAAACTCCTACATTTTACAAAATTCAGAAGATCACAGGATCCCCCTCTGTCTGCGTACATTGTTACGCGTGCAGAGATTTTTAAAGAAGCTCGCTCATTCCTTTGTGGGCGTAGAAGGGGAACTACAACCCTTCTACGCGCAGGGACGATGACAAAGTGTCTCGCCGACAAAGTGTCTCTACGACAAAGTGGACCTTATTTTGAGAGACAGTTTGTCGGCGACAAAATGTATCTTCGATGAACAAAATTGACAAAGAGAGACAGTTTGTCGTGTTCGACCCCGTCAAAGTGCCCTTCCTCAGGAATGCGATACAGTTTGTCGGAGAGACACTTTGTCGCCGATGAACCAAATGAGAAGAGAGACAGTTTGTCGTGTTTGGCCCCGTCAAAGTGTCCCTCCTCAGGAATGCTATACAGTTTGTCGTAGAGACACTTTGTCGCTTATGAACCAAATGAGAAGAGAGACAGTTTGTCGTGTTTAACCTCGTCAAAGTGTCCCTCCTCAGGAATGCGATACAGTTTGTTGGAGAGACACTTTGTCGCCGATTAACCAAGTGAGAAAGAGACAGTTTGTCGTGTTCGACCATTCCTCACTGGTTCGACTCAATGAAAAGAAATCTTGGAAAATCACAGTCAGGAAGGTCGACGGTAGGAATCGAACCCACGACTTCCCGAATGCGAAGCCAAGGTTCTACCAACTTCTCGGTAAACTGTAAGTATATTAAAGAATGAAGCTGAAGTAATTTATTTTCAGTATGTTAAGATAAAGATAAAGATAAAATGAACTGAATGGGCGGTAACAGCACTATGGCTTACGACCGTCTCGATACGGGGGAAGCCCCTTATCTTTGTCACATCTAAACATAGCTGTTAATTAACTAAAATTATATAAAGCTGAAGATGTAAAATGTCTTCAGAAATAGAAAATAAGGTAAAAACTAAAGATGTATAGAGTCTTTAGCATAACAAGTTAAAAACGTGAAGGCTGTAAATGGGCCTTCACAAAAATAAAATAATAAAACTACATAAAACTTAACAGCCAAACAACACAATCATCTCAAATAAATGGAGATAAACCGGTCTCTTGAACAAACATAAGAACTTTTCGCAATATAGCCGATTCATCCCCTAACAATGACGCAATGTCATTGGGGATGTTATAACGTTGTATGAGGTGATTATATCCTGGGGACGTGACGAATACTTAAGAATCAATTGCATTCACTACAATGCGGAGGGTCCAAACGTCGCAACAGATATCCATGATTCCTGCGACTGTGCCCTATACGTAGACCACATAAAAGTACTTCCTCACACCTACTATCTCGGCAAGATGATTTCCATGGAGCAACAGTCACCTTAATTTCTTTCAATTTATTAACAGCAACGTCATCCCGTCGTCGCTGTCATTTATTCCGCGTAACTTGTCTATAATATATCAACATGTCCTGAAATGGGACATGTTGGATATCAATGTTACCTCCTAAAGAGGTCTAATGTGCAGCTTGGTCTGCCAATTCATTACCATGGATACCAACATGACTGGGTATCCAGGAAAAGACAACCTCACCACCAGCATAGCAGATGGCGTGTGTCTTACACAGGATATCTTGCACGAGCGGATGTTTAGAATACATATTGTCGAGGCTTTGAACAACACTCTTCGAATCTGTAAAAACAAGGATGCGGTTGAAACCACAAACAAGACTAAAATCTAAAGCCTTTAAAAGAGCATATAGCTCAGCGGTAAAAATACTGGCTTTGGGATTAAGACAAAATTGGCGGGCTTCCCCATCTACAACAAACGCGTATCCAACAGATTCATCTGATTTGAACCCATCGGTAAAAACAGATAAAACGTGGGTACTGACTCTGCAACGCACGAAAACATTGCTGGAATTCATCATGGATGTCTCCGTTTTCTTTAGACTGGATAAAGAGGTATCAGTCCGTGGGCGGACAAGTTTCCACGGAGGACGGAGACTAAAACGGACAGGGCATACAGTTGGGCGGTCTGCATTCAGATTCTCCTACAACTCTGATGCTCGGATGCCAAGTTGTCAGGTAGCGTGACCACGGCGTGCATATAGTGCTCGTTGTACTGGGTATACGACTAGGTTATGTGCTAGGTGGCCTGCTAAAGATTATATCTTACCAAGATAGGTCAACACATGGTACATCCTATGAATCTCGAGCGGTGGTTCAGCGGGATCAACACAAAGACTGGTGACCGGACTTGTGCGATACGCGCCAGTGAAGAGTCTGATTCCAGCATGATGGACGCTGTCAAGTGTATGTAAAGCAGAAAATCGTGCGGAGGAATATATGTGACAACTATAATGGAGTTTCGATAAAGTGAGTGCGCGATAAAGGAGCAACAAGGGTGTACGATCAGTACCCCAACTGGGATGACTTAAGACACGTAACAAATTTAGAGTTCTGCTGCAGGAAACTTTAATTTGGCGAAGGTGACTACGCCAATTTAACTTACTATCCATGATTAGACCAAAATGTCGTACGAACTGGAGTTGTCTGTCTCCAAGAAAGAGATCTGGGTCTACAAAACAATTTCGTTTACGGCAGAAGTGTACACAGAATGTCTTCGTAAGTGAAAAACGAAAGCCAGTCTAGTGTAACCAGTCACCAAGACGATTAAACATCAACTGTATCTGCCTAGATGCGAGGTTGATATTCGCAGATTTAC
>JAGDQP010053710.1:2735-13500 GCA_022664845.1 Lepisma saccharinum
CCCCCCCCCCCCCCCCCCCCGAAAAGAAGTTCTAACCAATGATTAAGATAATTTGACGAGTGATATGTTTATCATGCTGAAAAAATATACAAAACTATATAAATGCATAAAATTTACGAACTTATCCTAAAGATTTATTCTGTATCCGCACTTAGACCATCCGAGCCATCGCTGTTCTCCTCCGTTGAGTCAGACACTTTAATAAAAGACGCGTACAACTGTTGTTGAAAACGGATTCTAGGCCCCTATTTCAGTTCAATCTTATATTTCTTCTATTTTTCGGGACTTACACCAGACAACCATGGTCTAAAAAATGTAATATTCTGATTTTCTTATCCTCACACTTACACAAACAAATTCAAACTAAATTTCTAGAGGGTGTAAATCCTGCAAAAAACAGGCGGGCAATAAATGTTTTACGACAGGACCGTGTCAATTCTTTGGCGCGGTAGGGGGTCTCTGGGGGAAGTGTTTTGGGAAAAAGGTTCTCATGAAATAAAAAATACTATACGTATCAGAGACTGGTTTTTCAACTTGTTTCCACAAGAACGTAGTATGGAGAACTAAATTCTTGACGCCACATGCCATAGCAACGGCGGAGGCCAAGTCTAAACAAACAGTAAGTTTGATAGCAGAAAGGTAGAAAATCGGTTGTCTAAGTAATGTAAAATGACGTTTGCTGTATCCGTGCTAACTTCTAATAAAAAATAAATAAATAATGTCTGTTAATATTTTATGAACTGTTGATTATTTCGGTGATGAACGGAAACTGATTGAAAGAATAGAAAATGCTGTGGAGTCCAAATATGTACAGTTGCGTACATATGACCGACATTTGATGCACATGCAAGGGAAAGTGCAAGAAAGGACATATGAACAGTAAATAGAATAAGTTGAGATGAGTAGCTAATTTTTATTTCGGTAATTTATATTTTTATGAAACACATACAAAGGTACTATTAGCTTTCAAAATCTTGATTTATGCTATACTTTGTATACTTTACCTAAAATATCAATTTGCGCAGCTGTACAGAGGGTACAAAGGTTTCGTTTTAGCATTCGTATTTATCTTCTTGAGTGCGTGTCCTTAAATATAACCGAATTAGTAACTTTAGTTTAAGCTTCTTAGATCTAATTATTACTTTCTTTAAATCAAGAAATTCAGCAATCAACGATGAATTATCCTCATAATCATATCAACGTATTCAAAATTGCGTTCAATGGCATTGCGGGAATTTTGTTTACTTACGTAATTGGCTCCTTCTATTTCCTTTTCTAGTTTCAATCTTTTAGGGGAAACAAGCAACACGTCTCTCTTATTGTAATGATGATAATCTAGCACAAAGCACAAAACCATAACGAGTTGTTGAATATCGAACATTGTAAACCTACTGCTAAACACCCGTTTGTTTAGACTGTAACATGGCGGGTTACCATGGCGACCTGCTGGATCTGACGTAAGACTTTAGTCCTCCATTGCAACGGACTAGATGCTGAACCTGACATGCCACTTCAAATCTCCTCAATAAAGTAAGGTGTGAAAGAGCTTGGTATGAGCAGGAAACTACAGGATTCGTCGTATTGATGTGGGTAAATCCATATTTTTATATTAGGTAAAATTATCATGCTTTTTTATATTTTCTTTGTTCTTTGATTGTTATTATTTTTGTTCGTGAAGAATATTAGAAAAACTGAAAGTGTTGCTTTTACTGTTGATTGAAACCAATTTCTCTAAGTAGTTAACTTCCCCAGAGGATATGTATTTTTCATTTCAATTTTCTCTTTTTGGCGGAATTTGCAAATTTAGCGTAAGTCCGTCACATCTGAAGGATGACGTCCCTCCGTGACCACTCTACCAAGACTAGATTAAGAAGTAGCGATCAGGGAGTTAAGATACCATCCCGGCATTCCACTGATGAAAACTCTAGAAAACCTGTCAGGATGGCTGGCAGCAGGGCCTAACTCGCGTGCTTCCCCATTGCTGAACCGCAGTCCGCTGAACTGGACCATAAGGGTGGATCATTGACACGTATGTGAACAAAATCTTTCACATTGTACATAAAACAGGGGTTAGCGAAATACTTTGAGGATCCACAGACAAGTATTTGGATTGAAAGGGCTCATTGTCCAAAAAAGTTTGAGAACCACTGCTTTAAGTATATGTTTCATTCACAACCCTGTGGACTGACATCCATTGGAGAATACTTAGATAAACTGTTGCAGAATTTTTTTGCGCGTGTACTGTACACCCTTACAGCCCCTAGGGTCTTTCCTACACTCACCTTTATCTAGAAATAATCTGAAAGTAAAATCGAAAATTAGTTAAGTGTACTTACATGTTATAGAAGATAGGCTCCACTTGATGCGAGATTATTTTTTTTTTTTTTCGGAAAGCCTTGACGCCAGTTTCATTGTGGAGTGGTAAACGCAATATTTAATACTTTGACAACTGCCGTCGCCCTTGCAAAAGATTTTTTTTTTTTCTTGTGTGACGTTCGTCCGTATCCCGCGGACAACATTTCTAACTTTGTTATAAAATTTGTAATGAGTGATCGCGGACAACTGTCCTGATATATTCCAAGCTTAGACTTTTATGGTTAGTGATCATAGGTCGCCTACAGCGCCTCTTTATGTAAAGCCTTTTAGGGCTCAGCAAATCTTATGTCACCGCTGTCTCTCGATAACTTACAATTCAGAAACTGTTATGGTTACGAAGGTGGTTGAGGTGTCATTACAAAGGTCTCGGCAAAACGAGTCCAAAGTCGCGTAGATTATCTGGATAAGATGGGATGAGCTGTTCCCGAAATATATATAAACTTCCACTTCCCCGTAGTATAATGCGGACAATCAACAACATTCAACTACTAGGGCTAGGACGATGATTGAGATGTCGTTCGAAAGATTTTCGCGAAACATTTTCAGCGACCCTTACGTCATCCAAATTGAACGCTGGCTGCTGAAGCCACGTGGTAGCACCTGAGCAATTTCACAGTCGCCCGCCGCATCGCTTGTTTTTTTATTTATCAATGCTGACAAAGTGGTGTAGTTTCGTTTCATGACCCTGTTGGTGTTGTATATTGTTTTGAGCATATATTTCTATATTTGCACCTTGAAATGGATTATTTAATGCTTAATGAAAATAAACGATAAAATTTTTGCATTAATGAATTTTATAGATGGGAATAGTTGCTATATTACCCTCAACGTAAGTGTCCGAACTTTTTTTCTGCTTTATAGAACTTAAATATAAGACTCTTAAGTATGGGAATTCGTTTTATTTGAAGACCATGCTATGTATTATTAGAAAATAAAATCACTATGTTTCATATTATCGTTATCTTTTTTTAAATGCGAAATACACCAGAAACCTGCGTCCTGTTGGGAAAGGCAGAGCAAAAACCAACCGTCGTCAAAGTGTAATGAAGTGATGTACAAGAATATAGCAGATAGAGATACACTATGTGATCAAAAGTATTCGGACACTTACCTGAAAATGAAGTACAAGTTTTGGCTGCCCTCCATCGGAAACACTGGCAGTCAGTATAATGTTAGCGAATACTTAAGCCATAACGACAGCCTACACTTTTACAGGTATATTTTCAGTCAGGTGACGGAAGGTTTCCTGTAGAACGGCAGCTCATTCTTCGCGGAGCGCCGAACTGGGAAGTGGTATCGATGTTAGTGTGGTCTAGCACGAAGTGGGCATGCAGGTCAATCCGTTAGTGGGACGTCGTTGTCAAACCACTCCCCCACAGCCTCTGCAGTATGGACGGCTGCTCGGTCATATTGAAAGACACAATAGTCATTCCCGTACGGTCTTTGATGGTAAACAGTAGGAAAGTGTAATTTGTCTCTTTGATGTGTGTCTTATAATCTTCAACTGCTCGGCCACGGAAACCAAGTTTGCGCACCTTGCGCTGAACAGTCACGGTGCTTGGAGTAGATCCTGATGCAGTGTGGCGACGGATGATTGACTATTAGGCTGTACATCCTTCTTTAACACTCGACGGTCTCTGGAGGTCAACATGGTAAGTCGGCCTGCATGTTGTATGGTTGAACACGTCCATTCACATTTCCATGTCACTATAACATTGGAAACAGTAGATGTAGGGATGCTTAAGGAGGGTGAAAATTGTAATATTCTTGAATATTATCTATAAATCAAAGTAAAAATATAGAATATCTATATTTCAAATTTTGTCAACAGGTTCTACGTCTAATGATCCATTCTCTGTTCCAGAGCCAAATCTCAAATCATCTGAAAGGAAACCACGCATATACCATTATGTCAACTTTAACATATAACACATATTTAATAACTCTTTCTCAAATACAACTATATTCACATTGAATCTTCATATATATTCCTCATAAAGATTCCATACGTTCAATCTCGGCATATCCGCAGATATCATATACACAAAACCATTCCTCAAAACACAGACGATATTAACACACGATAAAACTATCAAAACTATAAATACAATAAACATTAATAATGTTCTTTTCATGGTTGTCTTTTTTATAACGAAATTCCAACTGAATTTATAACAATGCTTTTAAACTGATTTATTCAATGAATCAAAATTCAAATTCGAATATGCTGACTACAGCATTCACTCCCTCTTCATAAAAGAAAATCAATTCGACTCATTTCCAAAAATAAACAAGCAACATATGACTCATACCACTCCAGCAATAAACAAGCAACTTAGGGCTCATCTCAATCTACAAGCACCTATTCTCCAACCAAGAACAACCCCTGCACAGCACCAGAATGGACTTAACTTCACTATCTAGAAAGACCTGGACTCTCTTCATTTCATCCAAACTAGCCAAACTTCTCAGACGCACTTTCAACTTGGAGGTAGTCTTTCGCAAATTAACCTGGCTGTATCCATCACCGTCACCAGGCTGGCCGAACCCTGGGGCGGCCCCAGACCCATGGCAAATCCGCTACTCATCCGCCTCCGGCAATACTCGCTACGAATGATGTGTCCGTCTAGTCCCTCCGATTCCACGTGTCAAACCTTCTACTACTTCTCATGAAGTTCAACCTGCTTACTGTCATGCTTGTTGTCTCCTTTTCAAATCCGTGAAGAATATTACAAGCTTCTACCAAATTCTCATGAAGTTCAGCCTCCTTACTGCCATGATTGCTGTCCCATCATAACACCTGTGGTATACATGATAAGTCTGTTGCTCCCTGACGTCCAACATATTAGCATATTCACACCAAAAGAAATTCGATCTCCAAAACATCTATATCGGCAGAAATATTTATAAAAAGCTCTCAGAAAGATGGTATAGCAGAAACAACACATTTTCAAAAATTGAATATCTTTGCGGTTCATTAACACTTGATAGCTCCATGGTCAACATTAAATGCATCATTTTTTAACGTATAACAACTGACTTGCGCCACTGTAATATTCTCTAAATCATCTGAAAGGAAACCACACATATACCATTATGCCAACATGTAACAAATATTTAATAACTCTTTCTCAAATACAACTATGTTCAGTTGTTCACATTAAATCTTCATATATATTCCTCATAAAGATTCCATATGTTCAATCTCGGCATATCCGCAGATAACCTATATACAAAACCATTCCTCAAAACACAGACGACATTAACACACGATAAAAACTATCAAAACTATAAAGACAATAAACATTACTAATGTTCTTTTCATTGTTGTCTTTTTTATAATGAAATTTCAACTTAATTTATAACAATGCTTTTAAACTGATTTATTCAATGAATCAAAATTCAAATTCGAATCTAATGACTACAGCAAAAATCTCGCCCACAGACTTCTTACACAAGTGACATCCAATCACCTGACCACGTTTAAGTCCGTTAGTTCCTCAGACCGCCCCATTCTGCTGTCTCGCGCTGTCTGCTGACAACTGAGATCGCTGATCATGTGCTTCACGTGGTAAGTGTCGCCCTCTATGATAAGCACACGTTTCTTTGGCGTCCGGATAGTTTTGCTCACATAGTATATATCTGTCCTCTGACTACTCGAGGAAGCCACTCAACAAATTCCTAGAACTGAAACATTCCCTGTAGTCCAGTTCATTTGGTACATTTCAAAGCCATATTCCTTGATTTAAATCTGAGCCGAGAAAAAAACAACGATATTCGGTACTTGTAATTCATTCTAACCTGGACATCTTGCGATGTCTTTCATGTGAGAGTGTAGGGGACAGGTGTACCTTTGAACTTAAGAATTAACAATACCGCCACTTCTGCGCAATAAATAACGTCTTTACACATCCAATGGCATAACACAAACTTTAATCTGTCCTTCCCAGTTACTGTAATTACCAACACCTTCATATGCCGCCTTTTAGAAGCACTTATTCATAGTTTAAGCGTAAAATTGAAAACCTTCAATAACTGTTAACCCCTCCTCCTCGTTAAATGAATTATCCCTACACTTAAATCTTGTCCGTTTGCCACGTATTTTCAAGAACTTTAAATCATTTCTTCGTTATATTTAAACGTAGTGTGTTAATAAATTGTTCCATAATTTGATGCTTTCTTCAGTAGGTGACATCACTATCGCTCAGTTCTCCAGTCTTTGTACACTACTTCATGTGCCATCGTTTCATCTTTCTTGTTCTGTGCCATCGTTTTATCTTTCTTGTTCGTAAAAGACTTTGAAACACGACCGATCAATATGTAAACTAGAAGTAGCGTGAATAAGTTAACTAAACAAGCCTTCGGCGACTGAGTTTGAGGTTTGTGCGTTATAATAAGAAAATATTTTAGCCTGGCTTAACTAAGCCACCTTCTTCAGCTGACTCTCTAATGGTATTAATGTGTGTAACGGTCTTGCGGGTGTAGAAAAACACCCCACTGGGAATGGAACCCTGGACTCCCTGTTAACCAGCTGACGCTCTAACCGCGGAACTTGTAACGATAGAAATAAAAAAGGTATCTGCTAATGACCCCTACAAAACGAATCGATATAACCTGTCAGTAGCGTTAAGTGATAATTCTGAATACACCCTAGTTAACAACGCCCATAACCCCAAAAGAACATCGAAGTGTAAACAGCCTAGTTCCTGTTCCATTTTTATATTTATTTTCTCCCCTTTTATTTTCTAGTCTCCGTTTTGTTTCCTTTCTGTGTGTTCTCTTTAGCTCATTCTCTTTGGTTGGTTTTAGACTCTTTGAGCGTGTTTCGTTTTGATTTTTGCTTTGGATTTTTATCGTTATCCATCCAGGTTTTCGTTAGTCACGCAGCAATGACTTGGTTCCAACGATTGCTTTTGATTGGACCCTAGTCAATTCTTCGTGACTTGTTTTTTGCTGATTGGTGTGAATCAGCCTTCTTCTCCGTTTGCTGGGAGAACTGCTCTCCCACGCCATGTTAGTTCAGTTCCAATTTTAAAGACGAGACGAATGGATGTCTGGGCTTTCCGTTATCTGTACTTCCTAAGCTCTGTCTACGAGAGGTAGATATAAACGCCAAATTTAGCATAATTTTTTATTTAGACTGTTTTCGTCCATACCGGAAAATATATTATTCGAATTAAGAAGATTAGAACCGATATAACTGCTAACAGGACTTTTTCAGCGACATTGTTTCGGAATTTTCACCTTATTAAATTTATATTTTGTTTTGAGATTATTTATCGAAATGTACAGTATGTTCTAAATTTCAGTATGGGGCCGCTATTAACCGAATTCTTACATTACAATTACCGGTTCGTTAGATTTCAATAGTCATATGCCTATTTTCGTCTCCAGTTTTCCAAATCCATTCGAAATTCCCGGTTAGCCATGTTTGACAGCTACCGCTTGTGTTCATTACTTGATCAAATTAGCAACATGTCTGTTCGACTATTTTTGCGTACAGTTTCGATGTTAATAGTAAATTTTATATTATTCGACATGGTTCGATAATTTTGGTTTCAACTCCAGCCACTATTCTCCTATAAAAAAGTCATATTTTATAATATTATTTTGCATTTTTAAGATTTATTCAGAACGTCTTTTGTATAAGGTAGTAATCATCAGTAATGACGTCACACAATTAATAGAGCGAAATTGATTCTTTCTGCACCATATATTTTGGACAAAAACTTCTTCGTGTAAGTAATACTGTAACAAAACTTTTCTAAATTATATAACAATGTTTCGGGAATAATTTGTGAAAAGATCAACAAAATTTATTAATTATTATAGAAATTATGGACATTTATGTGTGACTACGTAACTTTCAGTTTGCTTAATTAATTCAATGTATACCAGCGATTCAAATTTGTTTGTTCCTACAACTCAACAGTAATTCTGTTCAGATCCTTATGAAACTATCATATCCGTAAACGGGCAATATGTAAATTCAAAGCAATAAATTGAAATTCTGAAATTTTTATATTTCTTCGAACAATCTTGTGTTTATGTTCAGTGAACGTAGTATAGAAACCTCTCAGTTAACCAGGTACGATCTACGGCATTAGTTGATAATCTTCATACAGTGTTTAGTATATTTGTAATGTGCAGTGAGTTATTTAATGTTTGACTTGATATTTATTGGAATTTAGCTACTAATCGTTACGTGAAGTTGACAGCAATTGATACTAATTATTTCTGTGTTTCGATAAACCTATCGTTTCGAGTGATGTGATTTTAATTAGATTAGATCGGTTCATAAATCCGTGGACCAGTGGTAGGATTCTTTCGCCAGCTGAGAAGTGATAACGTGGGAAAGGAACTATATATTGAATTTCTGGTTATTTCTGCGTCGACATGTGAAGTGACTCCAGCATGTGATTTGTGTGAATAAATATTATTTGCATTTGTGCGTTATGACACTACGTTTGGATTGAGTTGCGACTGTCATTCGTTTGTGTTCGTTCGTCTTTATTTCAGGAATTGCGATTCCAGACTACAGGTGTGGGGCCTACTAAGGTAAAGGTAAGACATGGTCTTTTGCCACCCTGTAGACTTCGAAGTGAGTAAAGACATAGTATGAGTCACATATGAGTCTTTATGTGTATCATCGTTTGAGATTATTTCCCAAGTAAAGATTTGAGTTTTCTTTCTTAATCTGTCGCTAATCTGAACCATCTAGTACTTCGGAGTATGAACTGACGATCTAATTAAAAGATTGGAGGTGTCGCCTTACCGGTATTTCCTCCCTCGATCTAAATTATTTTTTTTTACAGCGATCACAAGGATCTGGAATCCTCTTTCCCAGATATTCTTAAATCTGGAAGGCATTTCTGCGCCGCTCGTCTGGGGTGCAGAAAATGTTTGGAGCTAGAGGTTAGGTTAGATGCGTTGTGTGGGTACTCTAGGCTCCTGGCGACCCTATTTGTCTGTGTGATCCTTGTTTGGGATCATATTTTGGGGACGTTTCAGACGCACCAACTGCGAAGCTGAATTTTGTAACGCCCACCCCCAGAAACAAGACTCCCCAGGGCAGACTTGAGTGGATAGCTGCAAAGTTTACTGTAGATAATAACTAAATATAAATAAGTCTCGAAGAAGGTTTAAGTATTAACTCAATCAGAACAATTCAGACATGTCAGCTCTTACGCAAAATGTATGAGAAACTAAAAGAAAATGAGTGAGAGATTCTGTGGTTTAACGTTGGTGATGTAACTCTTTAGCATGCTTTTTAGTTTCTCAACAAGCTCCCGCAATTCCTTCCTTCCAGGTTGGCGACTCTCCCGCATTCAAACTTCTCTAGGTTGACATGTCTGACAATTTTATTTAAATTTCTATTAACAGATTTATTTTTCACATGGATAACAAACCATAAATTTCCACAATTAATTACATTCGGTCCATTCCATGAAACAGCTTTTAAACGAACAGTAACGTTTAATAAACAACAGCCGAAATAAATAATAACACAGAACTGAAACGAGAAAGAGAGAGAGAGTCAGACGAGAGTAAGTTTCCATTCTGAAGTCAGGAACTACTTTTCACTTGTTAAAATTGCGATTAATTCTTTTATCCCAAGTAGTAATGATCCAATAACAACCATAAACAATTCAAAAATCAAAATCAGTAAGATATTCTGAAAGTAACCTTTGTACTTCATAAACTGAAGGATAGAAGCAACCATGCGCGCTCCGGGAAAAACTAACCTGACTACCCAACCCACCTTTAGCAACCAAGTCAAGGTGAGAGTGTAGAAAATATATTTTTAAATTTATGTTGCATCCAGAGATTCACTATTTCTTCGTAATTGGGATCTTTGTAACTAACCAGGAAATTTGGTGGTCACATTCGTAAATCCAGTCCAGACTTCTTTTTCAGTTTTGCTCATTGTAGTTTTGAATTCTTCGTGTTGTAACATTTTCTGAATATCACGACCATCAAAAATCCCTCCTTCAGTTTGCTTATCGACAAAGTTGGGAAATACTCACACAGGTACTTGAAACAGGCACTTTCATTTTGTAAGGCCTCGATGAACTGGTTCATTAGGCCAAGTTTAATCTGGAGCAACACATACATTTAATCAACTAAAGGCTGCAGGTCATCATTCCAACCTCCAGCATTTGTCGTTTTGGCCAATTTGTCTTTTCCAAGTGTTCATGACAAGCCCTGCTGTTCCATTTGCATAGGAAACAAGAGAATTCTATGTATCTCCTTTGTAGATCCAGCAATATTCCTAGAATCTTTAAGTTCACACACACCTGCAACCATAATCTCTGTAATTGATTATGTTCAAAATTAGTGCCAGTGTTTAATATGTTCCACGGAATATGCAAGTGAGACAGTTATTTGT
>JAGDQP010053711.1:943-11588 GCA_022664845.1 Lepisma saccharinum
AAGGCAGAACTTCTCTATAGATATATCTGTTGCGGCTGCAGCCTATATTAAGCACATGAATATTGATAAACACAGGCAGTAAGACGTTCGTTAGTGAGAGTAAAAGTAACGTTAGGATATATGTTTTATATATAAATCAGATAAAGAGTTTTCATATAACTTTAAACTAACTTAGAGTTTTTTGTTGTTGGTTTTTTCAGGAAACCACACAATAGACCTTGCAACTCTTCCAAATATCACCCCATTGCAAATATGATGTTGCTATACTGTTACAAAATTCTCATATCTCATCTTCACTACATAACATTTTTCAGGTATGTGCTGTTTTCTAAAACAGCATGTTTACATTCGCGTCGGCACCTGTTGTAGAAGCTGAATAAAGAGGGGATTTGTGTAGTCCCCTCCCTTCTTTTTCCCTCATACTAAAAGCGAAGACAGGGCGGGGCACGGCTGGCTTACGCTCATCAAACCTTTGACAGGTGGACTGGAATAGCTATGTAAAATACTATTTTTTTATTGGTGTATCAGATATAATTGCAATTAAAATTATTAGAATCGTTTTTTCACAAGGAATCAAACAAAAAAAAAGTTGGTCTTTCTAGCGTAAGTGGTTGCAAAGTTAGACATATTGTAATTTGGAGAAAAAATAATAATTTTATTTATTTTTTAATAATTTATTTCTGAAAAACTAGGAGACAAATGTACGTTCTAAATATTTCAACCCGTGCATAAATTTCTTATAATACTCCAAAACTTTTCTTTTCTATTAAAGATATCCAGTTCCTTAGAAAATGATATTCGGTAGCAATTTTCTGTCCATAAGTACCAACAGTAAACTTTCTAGCTCTGGCAGAAGTAGAAGACCGTCTTAAAAAAATCCAGGACTTTGTAGACAATTTGAAGAAAATTCAGAACATGAAAGTTCGAACTACAATAAAATGATGTGTCGAAATACCTATCTTTTATGAAAACGACCAATACGTACTATTCTTATATAAAGTATTTGTTATAATGTCAAGTGTCATCCCGACAAGGCTGGGTAAGTCTTTGACCATGAAGGGGTCTTTGATGAGAGAGCTATATTTAACACATTCTTCATCTGTCATTGTGTAATGGTGTGGTAGAACCATTCCAGATAGTGGTTGATTTGTCACTTAACATTGCAATGTTACCATAACATCAGAATATAACTGTGACAAAGTCGGACATTTTGCCATCCCGAGAAACATATCTGAAACTTTGCAGAAAGAAACCGAAGTGTTGAGATAATGTTACCAATGTTGCACAGTAACCTATATGAAATGTACCTGAGACTCTTGTGTGTTGTTAGGGGTACTTCTAATAGACATCTAAGCCGACCAACAAAGTTTATCCACATGGAATAGATATCCCAGTGAACGTACAATGTCCATCATATGGACATAATAAATACATCTAGTGGACGTCCATATGTAGTCCAACCTAATGCCCATACGGACGTCGATTGGACATTAAATTTATGTAGGTGTCCTCGCACATTACTTAAGAGCTTGGCTACTTCTCACAAAACAGTTTTCGTGGTATACACATGAAGTATGAACGTGCCTATGAGCAAAATATCGGTGGGGAAAAGTCGGGATTTTGGAGGTAAAATCCGCGTTGACGTCAGCATGAGATGTCGGCCCAAGGAATGGATGTTCCACAAAAAACGACGTTCGGTCGACCAGGGTGGTCCGACGTGAAGCCGCCAAATCCTGAAGTTCCACCCAGAGCATTCAAAACCAAAATAACTTTTTCTTAGAAATTACAGAATTGGGCCTGTCTTTAGGAAGGATTACTGGACATTGTTATGTATGTTTAGTTGAATAAGTTATTGAAAAAAGGGACCTCAGTCACTTTTTTGGTGGTTTTGAGTTATTGCTTGTTTAAGGCTCTCTGGGGGTAGACGCATATTTTGCATCACAAATGGGTCTGATCCAGCTACCAGAACAGTAGAATGATAGCCCCCCCCCAAAAAAAAAACAATAACTCATGTCCTTTCTGTATTAGAGAAGATCAGTTTTTCTCGTGTTACTTTTTACAATAATATATTCAGTGGAAATTTGACCATTGCCTCTGTCATGATAATTATGTTATCTAGTTTGTAAAATTTCCATCAGTCTGTAACTTGATTTTAACCTAGAATCTTTCGATTTGTTTGTTTTATCCATCACTATAACCACAATATTATGGAACTATCTTTTGAATGACTCCCATTTTACTGTCCCTTTATGTTACATAGACTGTTTCTGAATTAAAGGCATTCGTATTGGCTTGAATTCAATACTAGAATAGTTGATTGGATCTTGTGTTGGAGCAGCATTTCTTTCAGAAGAAATGCTGTGTGGATATTTTAAATCTTTAGAAGGGGTGAAAGGGCGTAAACTTCTAGTGGGAATTACACACCACGGCGAGTTTCTACAGGAAGCCTAAGCCTCATAGCCTTCTTAACAACGAGAAAGTAGTAAAAGAAGTAGAAGCACTAAGAGACGAATGGGAGAAATATGTGGATTATGTTGACACTAAATTAGGGAAATGTTTCCATATTTAGTAAATTAGAAATCATGCATTACGTCCAATATTCACGCAAGCCCCACAATTCACTTATTTACCAGCATAATTTTTTCTCTCTCTCGCACTCATACACACACACACACACACACACACACACACACACAAACACACACAAACACACACAAACACACACAGATATACAGACAGACTGACAGCTAAGGGGGCCGAAGGCCAATAATTCCTCCTACCACTTCTGCTTCTTTCCAACTTAGAATCACGAGAGTGGTTTTGAACAAACAAAGTTTATTTCCTCCGCCAGCTCCGAGGAGCAGACTATGTTCCCAGTTCACAACTAAAACTTCGAAGTGGTTTGCATCATTGCCGTAAGTGTCAGATGGACCTGGTAACTATATAACTCCTGGTCATAGTGTACCTTAGCTTTGCAAAGTCAAAAGTGTTTCTGATTAAGTAGAAATAAAATAGTATTACTAGTAATAATTTTCTACAAGAATCCAACACAATAATAATAATAACACAATAGAAATATTAAAATAATTGGATAAGATAATAAAACTACTAAATCGGATGGAGAAGAATATAACTCTAAAAATGAACCAAACCCAGCGAACCCTTATGTAGATAATAATAAAATAGTTAAAATTAACTTCATTAATTACTCTGTTTATTTCTATTTTCCCTGCTGAATTGTTTTCTATATGCTAACTATATTATGACCCTAGTATTTGATTCATTTAAACTATTCATTTAATAGCTGATGTTTAATTTTGATCATAATATCCATTGACCTGTCAATCGTTGGTTATGTGTGAAGCTATAAGTTATTTATTTATCACTACCACTCAGAAATATGGAATAGCTTAACACATCAGTTGAACACATAATATATATAATATCAGTCTCAACGATATAATAAATAAATAAATTAAACCTATTATAAACATTATATTCATCATCCAAGTCATTCTATAAACAAAATAAACAGTGGGTTTGTCAAAGTAATTCTCAGGCTTCTCGCCAAAAACTGTTGCAAGCAATTGTGAAGTTAATATCTTCCAATAAATACAAAACAATACTTCTATAAGATACCAGGTTTTCCCCCAAAACTTCGTAATACTTATCTCATAAAACTCTCTTCTAATTCATACAGCTAACAGAAAAAAATATGTATAATGTAATGAAGGCATTCACTTAATAGTATAAATCGATTTCTATCCCAGAGAGAGAGAGAGAGAGAGAACGGGGCGGGTACAATGAATATTTGTCGCTAAGTCCCGTTTTAGAAAGTGATGTTCTTTCAATCAATCATCACATCGACCTATGATCAAGCAAACTGAGGATTTTGTTTTCACAATTACTAGCCGCTCCTGAAAAGTGTTGCAGCGTACCACGAGGGAAATTTTTACTAGTGATTAACAGTCTAAAATTTTGCTTTTGTACATTTCCAAGGTTTCTTGTTCCCTTTACTGCGCAGGTTGTAATATAGTAATGAATAAACTCTAGTTGTTATGATACTTGTTGCTTTTATTTCAGAGGGCCATTGCATCAACATGAAGGTAATAACTCCCGGTCACCCCTCTAAAAGAAACACTGGTATTCTAGCTATGAAGACTGCTTCGTGTTTTTTTCTCTCTCGTCCTCTTCCGCCTATTAATTGACATCACTGCTGATAGCAGTGTGTAAGGTGGCATTATGAGATTGCCTTGGTGAATGAGTGGGTTTTTAGCTGTCAGGTCACCTACTGCACGCCACCATGATGCTGTCCAGTTGGCATCTCTTGTGAGACAGCAATGGCCAACCCCACATCTACAACCACCTAAGGCCATACGTTGGCTTACGTCTTTTAGAAGCTCAAATGCAAACTTGCTGGGTGCCACTTTTGAGCCACTTCCGTGACGTGATCTTCCACAAATCCGGACGTTGGTCCCCAGAATGCGGAGACATTTTGTTCATGGAAGTTGAGAAAAACTCCGTTTCTCACGTCTTCCCATGTAGTGTGGAAAATCTCAATCTGTGTGCGGTGGGGTTCAAACCTCTTATCTTCTCATCTGCATCGTAATAGGGTACTCTCCTGACTAGGCTGCGGTGTCATCGCTGAGTGCTAAATTTTTATTATTGTTTTTATATTACACGTTAATATTTTCCTCGCAAAGCACATCAATTTCGACTCTACTCATCATCCAGCGGCAGTGATGTATTTAAGGGGTACATCCGGGGGGATACGGATCCCTCCCCGAAATTTAAGCTTTATGCAAACTTAGTACAAATTTAGGCGTTAGTATATATATTTAATATTTATTTCACACTCAGACACACCTTGGTACCCCCTTGAAGCCATTGAGCCTCTCCCGAGATAATTTTCTAGGTACGTGGCTGCCCAGCGCCTGCGGAACATGCTCCACAGTTACACTTAAAATTTTCAAATCCGCACCAAGCTATTGTATTTAACCTACATCGAACCGTGTGCGAACTTAACGTTGAGACTTCAGCATTGTCTAATTGCAAGGACCCCAGCAGCACATCGATATTGGAAGATATCAATAAGAAACAAATGCGATACTGACTGAGGTCGTTATCCGAGATGAATCAGTTAGGAATGGCGATTTTTTTCTGATAGTAGTCGATTGTCGGAGATCGATGTCGATCTGTATCGGAGATCAATAATGATCGCTATCGGACAATAACATAGATTGATGTTGAAGAACGATATAGATTGATAACGAATTTCACCATTGTTTCTATGTTGATCAATATTACAAAACGATACTCATTTATAAAAGAAAATTGACCATTTATAAATTTATGATTCTTCCAGACCTGAGGACGATATCTATAGATTTGAGAAAAACAAAATGGTATAATCTTTGTCCCGATATTGAAACTGTGTGTGACTGTAAATATACATATTGATATAGCGGAAACGCATCTACTGAATACCGAATCAGATCAAAATTAAGCTGCATTTAGTAAATATAATGTTATTTTCGGATTTAGATTATGAAACGTACGCCCAAATCATGAAAAATAAGCAATGTAAAATAATTTGAAAATTAAAACTTACAGAAAAATAACACCTTAATTAAAAGGTATCGAGACCGACTCAGTTTAACCACTCCTACGTATGTTTCTATGAATGCGCTCGTAGTTGAAACTTTACAATACTGGTCTTTACCGCATGTTGTAATTATCCCCGCAATAAAGTCGAATTGATAACTTCATATCACAGGACATAAACGAAATATCAATTTTCAGTTTATGCTTAACTTCCGCTAATAACAAGCCTCTACTCACCACGTTATTTATCAATTCACTGCCATGCAACACAAGTGATATGACTCAAAATTGGCTGGCTTGAGCTCCAGCTGAGATCCACAAGTGCAATACTATGAAAACAAATTAGATAATTATGAGCACTTTCACACCACGCTCTTTTCAACGATTTCAGGCGATGTCAATCGCACAGTGAGATTTTCAGACAGTGACATTTCTCTAAACTTCGTATTTTAAACTGCCAAGTGTTTTACCCCCATTTTTTCGGGTCGAAATAGGACACGTTTCGTAATTTTCAGGAATAGCATTTAATGTTGAGATATCGTACCACGCCAATGATGATTGATATTGCTGTAGAATGGCCAACCACGTTCGATATCTGCGTTGTTGGCCCGATACTGGCACGAAATCTTTGTTCTGCTAGGGGACCTAGGCCGTCCATCAAAAATGAGGTTTTCCCTATAAACACCAAGCAAATGCCGGGATGTTACCTACAAACTAAGCATTGAACAACTACCGTTGAATATTCTCTCAAACGGCCTGAGCCTTAGATGTTCAAAGGACATAAATAAAATTCATTCCAACACCAATCTCAGCTTTAGCATGAGATATGCGATGGACATAAATTAATTCAAATTCGACATTGTCAAACTAGGTTTTGGTATTTCGAAGGAAATGCTCACTAAAATTATTTATTATGCTGAACAATCTGGAATGTGGGTTCATTTTCTGCTTCACAAGTAAGCCCAATTTCTAGACATCCTTTAGATGTTCACAATGTGAGCCTTAGGAACATCATGTTATGGACATTCGCTGGACGTCCACAATGGCCGTGTTTTGGGGAATTCAGTTTCTAGGCATCTAGTTTACATCCACAACGCCCTTCTCACATATCTTTACTTTTTGTATGTCCACAATGTCCATTTAAGAATTGAAAACAACTCCCCTTGAAAGCCCACATAGAAATTTTACGAACATTAGATAATTTGTAACATTTAACGTTCCGGGCTGCCGCACTTTTTAATTATTAATTTCACAAGCTTCTGATGATTTTTCACAATCATGACATTTCACGCTGCTGCCATCTTGGATTTCAATATTGTACATTTTTGGCAATGGAAATAAAATCAGTGTCCCTTCAAACACTCCATATATGAAATTTCACAAGATTCTGATGATTTTACACAATCATGACATTTCGCGCTGCCGCCATCATGAACTTAAATGTTCAACAGTTTTGGCTTCGGAACGGAACTCAGCGTCCTTTAAAAAACCCACATATG
Organism: Lepisma saccharinum; assembly: GCA_022664845.1. Lineage (NCBI taxonomy): Eukaryota > Metazoa > Arthropoda > Insecta > Zygentoma > Lepismatidae > Lepisma > Lepisma saccharinum. The sequence continues at coordinate 8,047 of JAGDQP010053711.1, forward strand.
AAATTTCACGAAAGTCTGATGAAATTTTAACAATTATGACATTTCGCGCTGCCACCATCTTGGATTTCAAAGTTTAATAATTTTAGCTTTGGAGTAGAACTCAGCACCCATTCAAACCCCCAAGTATGGAATTTCACAAAAATGAGATTAATTTTTACAAAAATGAGGTTTAGCACTACCTCTTTGGAATGTAAAAATCATATTTTTAGACTGGGAATCGTAGTCAGCGTCCTTTAGTGCTCCCAGGAGTGTTAGTGTTAAAGTATCTATGGAATAACGATAATACTTATTAATTTTGTTTGGTACTTAATTAGTTATCTGTTGTATCAAAGCTTTAAAGTTGAAATTACACTATGAGGAGAATGGTAGCATCACAGTTGGCAACCTTATTGATAAATACCTGACCTGTGGGTCAATACACGATAGTCATGGTGCCGAACACCATGATAAATGACCGGATTGTAGGGAAGGTACGTAGCAGTTAGGTGCTTAACACCTCATTAACAAACTGGTATTTTAGTAGAGCAAACACAAATAAATAATTAATATCGACATTTATTGGTAGACGTAGCTCAGATATACATCAAATACACAAAGATTATTTAAAAACAAAACAAGGAATTACATGGAACTGGAATATACATTATTATGTATTGCGTCCTTTACCGAAATAAGCGGAGTGGAAGGGAAAATTACAGGAATTTCGAGCGCTCGAATCCAGGAATTAGAGCAGAAATGTTCCAGCAAATCTGTTTGAGCATATTTTTGTTCGATCACACTCTGCTCGCTTGAAAAGTTATTTTTCTGTTTCGAGCGCTCGAAGTCCGCTCATTGCACACCGGTAGATATAACGTTAGTTTTGGCGATAGTTCCGACACTACCTACGTTTCGAAATTTCTTCAAATGAACGTTTTTTTTTGTTTCTGGTTTCGAACTAATCCTTCTATTTACGAAAATCAATTTGAAACACCCTGTGTAGGAAAGCATAGACACCATAATCAAGTAGTAGTGTCCCAGTAACTGCACATCCTAAGTAACAAAATATAACCTTCTTGAATTTGCTATCCGATTTTTCAACTTCAAGTTCTATAATATTACTACGTACGTATTTTTCACTTGCAATTCATGCTATCTTACTTTTCTTTCTCTATTTTTATTTCTTCTTAATTTCGCCCTTATTTTGGTAACAAACCTATTTTTCACTACCTTTTAAGTCTCCGGTATTTCCTACTTTCATAGATTTTCTCCGCTTTTGTTTTTCATATGGATATATCTAGTAAATACCATTGACATATAATACGTAGAAGCGAAGTCCACATTGTACTCAATACTTTTAGAAGGGAAATAAAGTCATTCGAATTTCAAAGACAGAAGTTTTAACGGACAGAAGAATGGGAACTTAGGATGGTTCATTTCACTGACATTGATAATTAAAACTATCGAATGTTAGCAATTGAATCAGGATATATTTCATTAGAAAAAATAATGAAGATACTTTCTTATATACAAATAAACAAACTTATCAGTGTACTGGTATTTAATGTCACGATGGTAAAGCAATGAATTAGATTTGTGGTTGATAAAATACGAAAGTCGTTTATAATGATTAACGAACCGATCAACGATAATAGTTGATTTAAGCATTGTGTTGACGAATTCATCCATCATGCACTTGACAAAGTCCAGGCAAAATCTAAATATTACACGCACCACACAGCAGAACATTTTCTCTTGGTAGGAAAGATATGGCGACGAAGACCAAGAGCTTCTAACAGTAAATATATTTGACAGGAAATGCGTACAAGTATGGGACTGATAATATCCCGAGTTCACTTTAAGTGGTGAGAGCAAACAATTTTTAGGAGAACTAGGTTTCTACCCATAATCAGATCTTAACCCCTTCTGATTATGGATGAATTGAGTAGACGAAAGTAGAGAGAATCATACTTTAATAAGCATATTTTATAGAAGTTATATTCTTGTCTCGAACTTTCTATATAGAAAAATATACAACGTGTTAAAGGAGCTTAAAATAGGAAACGAATAAACGATATCTTGAAGTTTGGTTCTCGAAGTCCCGAAATAATGTTTGGATTTTCTAGTAATATTTATAACTATTGACTGATAGCACGTTTGTTAAGGTAAAGGGTACTAAATAGAGAGTGTTGTAGAATAAGTTTTAGATAAAAATGAAAATGCATAGCATATAAAATAACGACATAAATATATTCTACACGTACTAAACGCTGAACAACTATGCGGATAGACAATTAAAGTAAAATAATAGGAGAAGGAAATTAAAAAAAAATGAACGATGTTATGAGGGTTAGATATTATAGTCATACACATAAAGATGTAACGCGTTAAATTATAATAAAGTAGATAAAAAGATATTAGGCATCACATGGCTGTATATTGTGTATTGAACAATTCCTAAGATGAATATAAAGATCTTCAACATAGCTGTGATCAAGACATTAAGCGTTGAAGGATCAAACACGTGGATAGGTAGACATGGTTTAACACCAGAGAAATGAAGATGCTGAGGTGGACAGTAGAAGGAATGGAATCATTAAAAAGTAGGGTGCAAATAACGAACATAAGAATCGTATTAGGAAACATGTGGAAATAACGACTACAGAAGGCAGATTCATAGACGAAAAGAAACGAAATTGGAGAAAACAAATAAGTAAGGTCTAAGAAATAACATTACTTGGAAGCCTAAAGGGTAGACTATATTCTATAACAAAGAAACAAGTTACTGAACAAACAGTTTGGGAGAAAATAAACGAATAAGTATAAGTGATACACAAAGCTTAACATTAGTAGTGTGTTTTACATTAAGAAATGATGAATTCAAATTTCAAGTTCTTCAATCCTGATACATTTAGGTCTCATTACATGTAGTTTAAAATGATTTATTTGGGAGCCTACAATCAAGAAAAAAAAACAATAATCTAAGCGAGGTTTTATTCATTTAATTTTTACTTGGAGAGAAGCAATTACTGTAGTTAAGCTGTACAAAATCTCCTTCCTTTTAGGTAGCTAATGAAGAGTTCGCAGTAAATTCATTATTATTAAGATATACTTCAAATATGTCAAAGAAATATGTATACATACACATTTACAGGGTTAAAAAATACACTGGAAATTTGTACTCCCAAATTTTCAGTGGTACAAATACTGTCCATTGGTACTGTTCATTTGGTAGAACCATCTGGCTAACAACTATTATTAATAAATATGAACATATAAAAATATATTTTGAAAGATAAAAACAGAAAAAAAGTCTTGCCCCCGCCGAGATTGAAACCCCGGATTTTTACTCAGAAAGCCAAAGTCTTACCACTGCAACAAACCGACGACCTTACGAACTGCTGTTTCGTCGTTGCATTTACAGTGCACGTGTTACGTGTACAAAATGGCGTCCGAAGACAGCCGAAGTAATACCGAAGTCGTTGTGCGCTCGTTACTTCACACAGTGTGCAACGAGCGGATTTCGAGCGCTCGAAACACAAAAATACGTTTTCAAGCGAGCAGAG
>JAGDQP010053712.1:0-13500 GCA_022664845.1 Lepisma saccharinum
TCTTAAGTTACTGGTGTGCTCAAGGTGACATCTCCCATTGGAGTGAGGTGGTGGGGGCAGTGTAGGGCAAAATCCCTGCCTTCTGATTTCATGTGCTGCAGAACACTTGTAAATTGAAGATTTTCTGTCGCACCGAACAACAAACGAATAGTGTAGAAATATGAAATTATGTTGAATTGCGAATGCCGTGTAATCGTTCTACTGTAATATTTTTAAATTTCCAGAATAATATAAACTTAAATTACCTATGAATAGGCACGTACTGTATCTAGAAGTTGACGTCGGGGGATCCAAGGTAGGTGTGTGTGTGTGTGTGTGTGTGCCAACGAACCTGCGGAAAGTGATGTACCCCGATTTTCGTTTAAAAAATTGCAAATAGCTAGTAAATGTCAAGTGAGCGAGCGCATGTACTGGTACAGTGAATTTGTAATATATCCAGAATGTTCCAAGGAATGAACTAAACAACAACTGCAAACATGCCTGAGATATGTTTACTTTATCAGTATTTGGACAGACGCTCTCAGATTCAGATCCCAACGTACTTGTACGAAAAGTACAACTCAAATCTATTAATATTTAATAATAAAGATAATTTTCTCTGCTTGTGATCTTGCATATCGATAATTTTCCGATTGTTGTCCGAAAACTTACACTAGCGAATGGTAGGTGACACTGTAGTAACATGGTGCTCGCTGGTGAGAAAAGAGGAACTCATTGTATCATGCTGGAACGTGCGATGAAAATATAAAAATACATTTCTTATAGTCGTGTTGGCTATGTACTAGTGACTGGACTTCAAAATGAGCTTCTTTCATCGTAGTTGTATGTGCGATACGATCACGTATATGTTAATATTGTACGAGGGCAGATCGAAAAGTAAAATATTGAAATTAAACGACAATGTTGCTGGAAGCGCTGTACTTTTGAGACGGAGCGGATGTAATAGTAATGTATGCTGTCATTACTTGCTTCATAGTCTATTAGTCTTAACCAGAGCTGAAACAGGTAATTCGGGTCAAGTTTTGGACCAGGTTTGTGCTTGGGTCCAGGACTGACCTAATTGCGACCCGGTGCCCCCAATAATTTGCTTACGTTTGAACAGTGTTTCTTTCAGGGGTGAACGGAATTGGGAGGTGTTATGCCCAGAGCACGATAAATACAACGCCGAAAATTCCCAGGTCATTATAGTTTCCAAACCTATGTTCAGGTCAGGTCAGGTCACTGGGCCAACGAAAGTGACCCGGTTTCAGCTCTGTACTTTCCCAATTAGCCAGGCGTAAATGTTTTGTGCTCAGAATATAGTAACACCACGCTATTCCTCAGACACTAATATAGTGCTGAAACTTGACGAATATTGTGTGTATCTTTTTTTTTTTTATGAACGCCATTTTTTTAAGCCTTCATTCAGTGATTAAGATCGATTATTGTTCAGTCTTTATGGTTACAGCATATTCTTTCATGCGTCATATTCTTTGCAGATGTGACCATTATCTAATGTACATTGAATCAATGAGGATACTGGGAAATCATCGTGTGAATTTGAAAATTTCGTGGAATTATCTCCACAATAATTTGAGTAAATGAAATGTTTATATCCAACGCGACATTCAACTGACAAGGGAACTAGGTCGTCTGATCAGTCGATTGTTACAGGAAATATTGTTTTTTTTCATTTGGGTTTAACCTGTTATGTACGAAATACAGCCATAGACTGAATCTTTTCGAATATTTTGAATACGAATGTTTAGGTAATGACAGGAGTAGAAGGGCTGAGCATCATGGTCGCCATCTTGGATTCATCTCGAGAGTTTGAAATAGGAAGAGGGTCATGTGACATATCCTTTAAGTCTTCCTTATTCCCTGAAATCCAAATATGAGGCTATTTATTACCTACGCTTATTTGCTTAGGAAATAGTGGCTTTGAAATTAGGGATTTAATCTTCTTACAACATGTGCGGACGACGCAATAGCCTATGATTTTGGCGAACACACAAAGTCAGGTTTTTTTTTAATTCTCATGGAGTTTGCGCAACAAATTGGGGTCAACGGCGCCGCAGGTATGCTTGATTTGTGGCTGGCATGTCTCGCAATGGAAAGTAAACTTTTCGAAATTCAAATGTTTCCATTTCGTAATTTAACATTTCTGAATATTACAAAGTAAAAATTGTAAAGTTGCTTTATTACAAATTTTTAAAAATCTCCCTTTTCACACGAATGTGTAAGTAAAATTAACATTTTGCAGTTTGTATTATTTTAAATGTTAACTGTATAATAAAATATACGTAAATCGACATTTCTCAACTTTTATTCGAATTTTTTTTCTAATTCTGACAATAATTCCTCGCATTACAGGTAAATATCAAGTGGGAAAGTATTTTCAAATGGCCCGCCAAGTTTATCACATGTTGTAGAATGTCAAAATTCCAACTTTCATTAATCCGTATCTCCTAAACGAATTGACGTAGATGAGAAATGTCCTCATATTTGAATTTCTGGGAATAAACTAGCCTTAAACGATATGTCACATGACCTCCTTCCTATTTCAAACTCTTGAGAGATGAATTCAAGATGGCGACCATGATGCTCATAACCCCTCCACCACCACCACCACCACGTGAAGAGTGTCCTTTTAGCACTTTCCTGTTGGTTTAACACGGTGTTTTAAGTTTTCCGTCGCAGGATTTCCCCAAAAATACTTTTAAAAATCCCGCTTTTATTTTTTTTCTACCCTTCTTGTGGGCCAGATTTTCCCGTTTTACGGAAAATTTCGCTCCACGTGATAACACTGGTTGACCATACAAAAACCGGTAGATAAACCACCTTCGTCCATGAGCAGTTATCACTTTTCATTTATATAAGCGATTGCTTATCTGAACATATCAATGTTAGTTCTTATCACTTTTAGAAGCTATGAGAACAGAGAAGCGTACCACCGTACCTCTCATTAGGAACAATAAATAACCTGGCAACAAGCTAACTCTTTTCAAGTCCTTATTTTAGCTTTATTTCCAATTTCCCAGTCCATATATCTTGGAAATAGGATCGAGAATCTTGGTGTATATATGCGTTGAATAAATCTACATAGTATGTAACCAGCTGCGCAGTCTGTGCTTAATAACCGAAATTTTCATGTCAGTATGTTTCAGTGTATTTTCAAATGCAATTTCTTGTAGAACAATCTGTAAGGCTTTAAATAGGATTACTTTCTTACCAAAAGAAAAAGTCATAATCGATAAACAGTACGGTATTATTGTTAGATTTTTATTTTACTTTAATTCTTCTATGTTGTTAACGGTTTATATTCCTCTCTCGGTCATTTCAACCTTACAAGCAACGTCGCGTTTCAATAGTCACGTCTCAACAAAACTTTCCAATACACCTGCGCAAATAACGAATGTCTATTGTCCGTCCAGACTTAAGAGTATACTGTAGCTCTTATGGCAACAGTGGTGCCAGTTTGACTTCTAAATAAATAATAATAACAACAGCTCCCTGGAGCCGTTCTCTCACTTTGGGTTGCCATAGCCAAGCAGCAACACTCCAGTCGCTGTTAGTTTTCCTCCCTCTTTCCCTGTCAAGTTTTTCAAACGAAACTACTGTTATATTAGATAATTAAATATGTGTAAATGAAGAAATCAATTAGGGAGTTAATTTTCGTACCAATGTTAAATATAAAAACTTTACGGGAGGATTATTAAGGAGAGATAACAGTAAAGAAATTTCGTATGCGTCAGGGGGGAAGTACAATAAGTAAAACTGCAGCTGTTGCCCATAAGCTGCAACAGTATAGACCAAACTCTGGACCTGTAATAGGTCAAAACAACGAAACATTGTTTTGTCAAGTAAATTGATTTTAGTCATTAAGCAGAATCACATTTCTTCGGATCAAGTTACGTACATTGTGTAATAGAAATCATCCGACTAAAGCTTAGAGTTAACCCTGTTGTAACTATGACATCGCTGAGAATAATTCGCTTACCATGGAAACAGTATTTTCCATGTGGATTTAATTTGTAACGAGAACTCATTTTTAGAACACTTGAGAATCGTTCTTCAAATATTGCATGTTTTGTTACTGAAAGCATGGTGCTGTTATCAAGAGTTTATGATAGAAATAAAACCCCTATCTATCGTAAAAATTTTATCATATAGGTCAAATTCCTCAAAACAAATCAAGAGTTCAGTTACGAGAACGACCTTAGCTTATCATACTGCCCTGTTTGAACTGAACTTTCTAGGTCTTATAATCATTGATAGTTTTTGTTCTTTGAAGTTACAGATCATATTTGAAGTGAAAAAAGCAAAAGTGTTTATACTACGAACTTTCTGATATACTATGCGTAGAGCACTGTTGGTTGAGTTTAGGGTTGTAGGAAGACAATGAAAGACACTTCTGTAATAATAATAATAATCGGAGCCTAATAATAAAGCCCCGGTTTTGTTTGAAATCTGAACGGTCTGTCCGGGACGCGGGACGTTTGGGAGTCCAAACTGAGACAGTCCGAGACTGTTGGTCACCCTAACCCCGACCGAAATTCAACTGAGCTCTTGCGGGATGCGCTAGATGCTGGATCTGGTCTAAGCCGACGCGTGCATCATCGTAGACACAACTGGTGAGAGAAATGAAGCGGGAGCATGAGACACATATTTTCTCCTCGTATTTGAGAAATTGTATAGTGTACTTTTTAAAATTATTCACGTAAGTCCAATACAAGAGAATCTTGACGACAATAAACATGCTCCTAAAGGACTAACGTATTTTTTTTTTTAATTAGATATGTTTCAGCTTAGTAACTAATTAATAACAATATACTCAGTCGCTTTATGCATCTTCCTTTTATGTATGTAAGTTTTACTGTGTCTTCTAAATATTTTCACGCTTGTGTTTATTACTAGCGTAAAGTTCTGTCGTTCTTGTAACTAATGGCAGTACAGTTGTGTTGTTTGAGTACGTTTGTATTCAGTATGTATTCGAACATGAAATATAGAACCCGGTTCTGTGTGGTGCGTTGCTTCACAGCCTGTTTATTTGGAAGTGATAATTATTTACTGTAAATATTTTTTACTCATTAACACGAGTCATTAATAGTATGGTGTCTTGCATTATTTCTTGTTATGAGACGAGTGTATTATTTATTTGAGCATTGTTTAGCACAGGATCGTGAAAGTGGTTTAAATGTACATTTACCCAGGACTCCTACCTATCTGCATGTTCACTCATTGGATGATGGTCATGCAAATGGATTAGATTTTCATGTAAAAAGATCTTCCTTATCTAAAGTTGAAGTAAGCAGCTTTTTTTTTTTTTTTTTTTACGAGTCACTTTTTAGTGATTGTAGTGAAAATAAGTCTTCCACTGCTTACATGACATCAAAGAACCCTTCGCCTCATCTGCGCGCGAAAGCATCGTTTCTCAACTTGGAAGGTGTACCTGCTCATATGAGTCCCATTACCATACATTTTACTTCGGAAGAAGCTGTGAACCCATGCAAAGCTGACTTTGGCACCAGAGTTGTGAGACATGTTTTCAATTGGCTCACTTCCGGGAACACCTTGAAGCGTTGATTGAACTTTGCTGTGTGCTCCTCCACGATGATCCATCTGAGTTTGTTCATCATTCACCTGCAAGGAATAGGACATAGGTCTTTGGTCGAAAGGACTTGATTGAGCAGCTTTCGGTTGACCTCACCTACTTGTAATTACCATCCAGGTCTTTGGTCGAAAGGACTTGATTGAGCAGCTTTCGGTTGATCTCACCTACTTGGAATTACCATCCAGGTCTTTGGTCGAAAGGACTTGATTGAGCAGCTTTCGGTTGACCTCACCTACTTGTAATTACCATCCCTTTTGACAGATGAAAAAAAAAGCGTGTCATGCCGTGAATCAATCTATTTACCCATGGATTCAGCGTCTACAATGACTACCTAATTATAGGCTGTGGTGCACTCATATTACATGTAAAGGGTATCCACGCTCGAAGTGGCCATACCATACCGAGTAGAGATAGGTATCTCCTATCCATTGTATCGTTTGCTGTGAAGGTCCTATTGTCATAGCAACTACTTATTCAGAAGTGGGGCTATGTCTCAGTTTTTAAGTCATCCTCTTTTGTCTATTTTTGAAAATTGTTTGAGTTTGCATTTTATTTAAGACCTTTAGACATTTAAGGCTCAGGCCAGGATAGGGGAGGAGAAAGGATTCGGAAAGGTGTCAGCCAGGGTTTCAGCATTTGCCTGGTGTGACTGAAGAAAAACCTACTTCAGGATGGTCGGTCGGTGGGATCGAACGCATGACCTACCGAATACTCTACCACTGAGCTACGGAGGGCTCGATTTGAAAATTGTTGAATAAGTTTTTTTTTTTTTTTTTTTTAGATTCGATATTTGACTGTCATAATTTGCTTTCAGTCAACTCTTAGAGCTAAAAGTTAATTCTCTAAAACATTTACAGAGTTCCATAACCAGAATCGTGCCTCGCAGTCAAACTGATAAATGTTCATTAGAGAAATTGCGTGGTTGGGACATTCAAACTCATTGACAATCTGCTGCTGAAGATTGTTTCAATGTATCAAAAATATTTCGTTTCATCCAGCTAGTCAGGTGGATAATTTCCTTTCCTTGAATTAGGGGATTAGATTTCCACCTCACCCCCCTCTTTAATTCTACCACTGCGTGCCTGTTTGTAATATACCTTTAACAGTAAAGGTCGTTTCTCCATAATTTTCAAAATCTAGAACGTTGGGGATGAAGTTAATGCATACACGTACTGGTAACAACATATTCATACGCCATGCTAACAAATATGTCGGTCTATGTAGGGTCTGTATCATAGTACTGTAAGACTTGGGCGTATCCATTAAAAAAAAAAAACTTCTACACTAATACCCTTGTGAAGGTAAAGTATGTATCTTTCAATTTGGAAACTCTAGCTCGAGCACTTTACCTTACAAGTAGGGTGAACCGAATTGCGTCTAATATGAAGTAATGTTTAAACCCTTATGCTATTACTTAAGTTACTTGCTGGCTGCACTGCTTTAATTTAATGTATTCATGGATATTCATGAATTAAATTACAGTTGCATGTGGAAGAGCAGTAGTTACGCAACTCATTGACTTTGAGAGTCAAGGGCAAATGCTACTTCCTGCACTGAAGATTGCTTTACGTGGAGAGACAATTCTTGGTTAAGAAAATGAAAAAGAACAGGTCACATTGACGAACTTCTGAGGCTTGCACGAGGTAAACAGTGATATAATCCAAACTTTCTTTAAAGCTACATTGGAGAAGTTAAATCAATTTTCATAACCTATTGTTTTGTTCTTATTCCTTAGTACTGTCAGTGTACCGATAGATAAGTCGTTATGTAATTATTTAGTCTTGTAATCAAGGAATTCCAGGTTCGATTTCTGCTAACGATACAATGAACTCGAACTTTCGTAGTTTCAACATTTAGGACACCGTGGGAGCCAGATGCAAATAATGTGAAGACGTTTGGTTATGGGATTTTTTTCTCCTTTCCTAAACATGGATATTTACGACAGCGTGTAGTTTCGTGTGTGCGATGGTTGCATGCTATGATCGCAAGCAACTACTGCACGCATCAACTGCATTGACACGCTGAAGGGAAATCAGTGCAGTTGGTTTGCTTTGTGCATCGGATGCATGGTGTCGCGTGCAACTGTTGCAACGACTCCTCGGAGACCAGACAAGCTGCAACAATCGCATGCGTTGCAGAGTAGTGTGCAGTTTACATTCGTGTTTCCTTTGAATTTGGAACTATTTTGTGCCAAATATGAACTTCAGCAGAGATGAGGATTGAAAGCTACGTCAAGAATTGGACCAAAATGCTTGAAATTGTTGGTAAAAACCCGAAAGAAAGAGAATACATGCAAAGGTGTAATATACCTGTAGTAAGCATGGTGTTCAATAGATGGCATCAGGCAGTTTGACGTAACATTATTGTTTTCTACTGAATGAAAGTTGAGTTTAATTTAAAATTTTGCTTTTATTATTATTATTATTATTATTATTATTATTATTATTGTTTGTAATCATGTCTAAAATTCTGTTACTTTAAGAAATGTTGTATACAGAAAGATCTTAAACTTGTAATGCACGAAGGTGTCGCTCGCGCGCCAAATGCACAGCACGCATTCGCTTAATGCGGGTCATCGCATATAACCATCGCCAAAATGAAACTATATTGTAGTGCAGCAACAATGAATTTTTGTAGTCAAAAGGTACGTGTTTTGTACAATGAATTCGATCACACAAGGTCTTCCGCGTATTGGAATGACATCAGAGATTAATGTTACATGATGACTCTGCTCGAAGCACAGAAGTTCGAGCGGTTCGCTCATCAGCTTTCCTTGTTACAACCTTTCCTCTACTGGCATTTTCAATGAACGAATTTGAATTTCAGTTTTATTTAAGCCCGTTAGGCGTCACGTCGTTGGTTTATGCTATTCTATGAGAGTGAATGTGCATCTATCGCATTGATTCTCAACGTGGTGTGCTGCGGCACACCTGTTGAAATGTCATAAGTATGGCTCAAAACTTCTGAGACTGATTTTTCTGGCTAAAGCAATTCGAATAAAAAGGCAAGCTTAGCGCAGTAAGACCTACTCGCTATCCCTTCGTGTCAGGTCACATGATGGACCCGAGTGAAATACGTTGAGAACCACTGATCTGTTGTCTTCGGTGACTTTCAGTCAATGATTCTGCCACCCCCTCCTTCTGTTGGGGATGTCATCCTCCTAAATTATCGAGTACGCCCCAACTATAACATTTTTGCGGTCAAAAATCGATACACCGTGCAAAACCCCACCCTGCCAATTTTGCCTTTCACCCCCTCCCCTTTTCAAACTAAAAATCCTGGCCGAATCCCTGCTTTCAGAAAGTCTTGAAAAATATTCATGCCGGATACTTTAGAGTTACCCTGTGCTCGTGTGTTCCCTGTGACATGCGGTGTCCTTGGTGCCCAAGTGGGATGTAAATGTTCAGAGCGTAACTCGAGGTCTGCTACTTGAAAGGGACGTCTACAGTGTCGGAGAAATGCTGAACTGGCGATTGGGCGTTTTGCCAGTTAACACACAGGCAGCTCTCTTTGTAGTGATAGAATTGCCAAGGAAGAAAGTAATGTGCAATTAAAACCACAATATGTTATCGTTGAGAAGTAATTCAAAGTTTGCGGCTGTAGTTATGTTGGCATGTGCCTGACTTTTCTCTCAATGGGGCTTTAAGAATGAAGATAGAATCATTATTGTATCAGCTACACATTGGTCCTTTCAGGCAGGTTTTGCCTTCTCCGTTTGTCCCGATCGTGTTCGTACTTGTAAAGCAGTGGTTCCCAACCTGTGGTCCGCGATGTGTCTTCGAAGAGGCCGCGAACAATTATATTATTAATTTTTACTTAAATAAAACTATTGCTATCTTTGTTTACAGTGTTTCTTTACATTTTTATCATTAGTTAATTTATAACGCCTGTTTTTTTTTCACTGTTGTTGTCTAGTGGATTTATTTTAATATTATTTCCAGTTTATTTCATTAGTATGTGCGAAATATGGGGATAGACGAACTCGACTGACTACGTTCAACACATTACAGCGTGCCTTGATGAATTATTATTGGCTTCAGAGATTTGGGAAAGGTTGGATTGAATGAATTGTTACTAGCGTCCTGAAAGAGATGCTGAGCTAAGAACAGGACGTATATTTTTTGATAATGTGTGCTCCTAACCACTTTGTTCAATGGATCCCTGGCGGGACTTTTTTAGAACTTTTTGTTCGGGTCATTTTAGTAACTAATGACTTTCGTCCGCCGCGGTTATATGAGTACAATACTTTTAAACTCAACAAACATTCATGTCCCAGTCTGGACTCGAATCTGATATCTCGTGGAGGACGGTTCCCTAGACCTAGACATGCCGTCGCCCGGATGGTGGTGGTGCAGTAGCAATGCCGTGTGCGCTTGACTGAAGCATGACGGCGCTGAATATCAGTTCTCATGTACAGGTTACGGCGAGTGCAAGACGATCATTTTACTTCACAGTTGAGCCCTTGTGGGGCCCCCAGTTTTCCCGCGTAGCTTGGAATATTGAAAATACGATATTCCGGCCAAAAGTAGCAGTGTGCGCTCACGATTGTGTTCGCGGACGGGCCTCAATCAAGTTCACTTGTCCCGGGCGCCAAATTGCATTACGCCGCCACTGCCTATATCATCGAGGTCGTCACCAATATTTTGGGCTTACCCTGTGTAGATCTAGTTCGAAGTAAACAGTTGACACTTGACTTATGGTGGGCGACCACATTACGCTGTCCTTAATCCTCCAGTGGGCGTGTGCCTAGCTGTAGCGTAAGTGGGCGGGCGGGCTACAAAAATTGCGTAATTAAATTTCAAAAAGGAAATGTCTTGATTTCAATCTAGTATTTTAATTTACTGCTATGGCTGACATTATAAACGAAAAATTCAGTATATAAATGATTTATTAGAGAAATAACCCAAAACAACATTTTTTTTTTTTTTTTTTTTTCGAAAAATTTATCGAAATTGTACATTTCAACCTTAAGTTTTTCTTCGCTTTGCAAAAAGGTATAAGAAACAAAAAATAAAGTGAAGATATAATCAAATTAAGTGAAACTGCACAGAAATATTGTGCTATGAATTTCACATTTATATTGTATGTTAATTTAAATTATAGGAATATTTGTAATTTTGATTTTGAAATATCTTGATCAAAAAAAAGCTTCAAGATACAAAATTTTATTTCTACGCGTGAAGTTTTTGCATTTTCTTCTACTTCGAATTCCCAAATTAAATACACAGGTCTTGTAGATGGTCCTTTCCCACCCATAGATTACATTTTACCCACCAGCTTTCAGTTGACTTGTTTCTTCGACCTCTTCCACATTCGTAGCATTTTCCCACTCTCGTCTGTCCGAATTTGTGCAGATTGGTTCGGCTCCGAGATCCCCAGAAGATAAGCCCGTCAAGCTCTGTTTTAGTTGTTCGTTCTGCCTGATTCTGCATTTGTTACCTATATTTAGATCCGTGCTCTGACATTCACATTTCCTCGATCCTTTCTCCAGTTCATAGTTTTATCTCTGCCCATATCATATTTTTGCTGTCTGAGAAGATATTTTCACGTCCAAACATGTCGCTATCTTGTTCATGCCCCTCTAAATTCGCATTGCATGGGGTTACTTCCACATCATCAAATTATCCATGATTCGTCACTATCTACACTCTCATCTAGCCACTGAGTGATTTGTTCAGCAGAAGGACGACTTCAGTATTCTCAAATACACAAGATGTCAGTGCCATTTGCAAAAACAAGCAATGAGAACTTTGTCACTATTTGTCACGTGAGTGGGCGCGTGGTCTAGAGTTGTAACCCAAACGTAATCTCGAGAGTTTAGCTTGCAAATCGCACCCAACTAGTAGCTGGTAACATACTGACCTTGCTCGTGTAAGTGTTTCAGAAAGGTATTGAAAGTTGCACGCGCATAAATAACGAAGTCCTGAACGACTGAATGATACTGGGCTACACCTTTAGCTCACGCGCCCACTTCAGGGTTAAAGAAGAAAGTACAGGGTGTCCCAGAATTCTTTCCCTGATTACAAACATTCATAAGGCATAAAATATGACACATAGACAAATACTTTTTATCCTGGATTGCATGTAACATATTCAAGTTTTTGTGTACATACTGTTATTTTGTTTGTTACAGGGCCCAGTGACGTAACAACAGCGGAATTGGACACCATTTGCAGAAACATGTACTCAAACCAGGAGAAAGCCCAATGTGTCCTCTGGTATCACGAGAGACAGTCACCAAAAACAATCCAGAGACAATTCCAGACGACATACTATAGACAGCCACCATATGTTAAAAGCATCAAGATGTGGTATGCAAAGTTTAAGGAAACCGGCAGGCCTGGACCTAGTGCGCAGACAATTCAGACATTTTTTTATTATTATTATTATTTTGGGGACCCGCATTCCACCCGTGCCTCTTTGTATTCTTAACACAAGTCAAGTTATGCACTTTCAGGGTCGTGCAGTACGAGCCGTTTTGATCTTCTTGCCTTGGGGCAGGCATGTCCCTAGAGATTCTTGGAGTTCCGGCATTCCAAGAAGCTCCTATATTCCATCAGTCTAAGACTTGTGGGGTTGCGGGACGGGCTTCAGAATGTTCTCCTGGCCTTGTTTGCTGGAACAATTCAGACAGTGAGAGACGCCTTCGTGAGAAGTCAGTCCGCAGAGGCTCACGTGAGTTGCAGATTCCTAAGACATCAGTGCACCGCATCCTACACAAACATCGCCTGGATATCCTTCGGGCAACGAAAGGATCGCACGTAGAAATTTATTGTGTACACAAAAACTTGAATATGTTACATGCAATTCAAGATAAAAAAGTATTTGTCTATGTGTCATATTTTATGCCTAATGAATGTTTGTAATCAGGGAAAGAATTCTGGGACACCCTGTACATTGATTAATAATAAAGATGTATTATGTAAACACGGTTGACTGAATTCTTGTTGTTTCTTCCAAACAATGGAAGAACGGAAATAGAACTTGGATTATAGACAGAGCTATTCCATACCGTGCTGACGTCAAGTAGAGCGAATGATTAAAAATAAACCACAGCGGATATCAGCATGACATAGCTTTTTCATGAGATGAACGAACGTTATAGACTTTGATAGCGAATCTGTAGTTTTACACTTGATCATCGGTTTCATATTTCGTTCAAAGGTTGAATCTCACCTTCCGGGAACATTTTCTACGAACAAAGAAAGTTTCTTCAAAGGTAATAAAGAAATTATGACAATTTTTGGATTAAGAGTCATTAACATAGGAATGCTAATCGTCCCGGAAAATTCGGGACCATACCAGAATTGAAATTTGCGTCCCGTTGTCCCCAAAATAATTCTCGGGACGCATAAAATTTCCCAGTTTTCAACAAGATTATATTCTCATCAATTTAAACGAAACGTCTGTTTCATTGGAACAGAGATAAAGCGTTTTGCTGCTCAGTGGTTAATGTTGTTGGTATTACCATTTGTTTCCATCTGCATCTTGCTTCAAGAGTTATTTGAATCACTGACTGAAATTTTTGGTACTTTTCCGTTTACTAAAATAGTGCACACAGCAGTGATATTTTTTTTTCACTTGAGTGAAGTTTTTTTTTTCCTTTATGCAAAAATTACCACAGGTTTCTGTTGCTCCTTCAACCATTACTCCCACGCGCGGACACAGAATGATGAGAACGTTTCAATAATGGGAGATTTTATTTATTTGTAACATATATAAAAATATATAGTGAATGCCGTACTTTAATTACTTTGAAGTTTTAGTCTAATTTTTGTATTTATTATGCCTATGTAATGCAAGTAGTGTTCAACCTTTTTTTATTTTTGTTCATTTCAAAGATTTTCGTAAATGAATATCAGTAGTATACTCCGGGATTTCTCAGGATTTTCTTAGGGCGCCTTTTC
>JAGDQP010053714.1:0-13500 GCA_022664845.1 Lepisma saccharinum
ATGTTCGGTAAGGATCTTTTCTATTGGACAATTTGAATTAAACTTTTCAGTACCCTTCAACTAGTGGCCCATCTAAAATAAAAATGGCGTTAGGTTCTATTTTATTGTTTGAAATGGGACTCTCTTAAGTTTTTCATTATTTGCTACATACTACAAGAAATCATAAATATATTTTTCAGAACCCAGGACATGTGATAATGTTTTCTGTTAAAGAAAAGAAAATTCGAACGCTTGCTCGCTCACTCACACTCTCTCAGAATCACACACCGCCGACTCAACGTTAGTTGGGTGGCCTATCTTGTAGGCTTAGAGAAAAATCGTGTATAACAAAGTCATGTGAACATAATTTTGGCCATGATAGTACATTGAACAGTATCGGAAAATCAGCCGGAGAATACAAAATACCCATCCCAACAGAAATGGACCAAAGAAAGGTAGGAAACCAATAACGCTGCCGAAACAAGTGATTTCTAGCACAGAATAACGATATCTAAGGAACTATTACACTTAGAGCTATAATTATGGTGCCAAATTTTACGGTTT
Organism: Lepisma saccharinum; assembly: GCA_022664845.1. NCBI lineage: Eukaryota > Metazoa > Arthropoda > Insecta > Zygentoma > Lepismatidae > Lepisma > Lepisma saccharinum. Next base: position 544 of record JAGDQP010053714.1, read on the forward strand.
TATAGCAGAAATGACCAACGAGTAATTGTAACCACCGTATGGAACCACGGAGAGGGACGAATCCAATATGGCCGCTAAAACAAATCATTTTTAACGTACAAGCAACCACATGTTCGGAACTATTACACCTACAACTATGCTTTTGGTATCAAATTGTAGAGTTTTGTCTCTAAAATGATCAACAAGTAATGCTGACCACTTGTGTGATAAGGATGGTCTTGGGTCATGGAAAGGTAAGAATCCAATACGGTTGCCGAAACAAGTTCGTTTCTAGAAAAAAGTAGCGATATCTTCAGAACTATTGTACCTAGAGTTATAATTCTGGTGTTAATTTGCAGGGTTTTGCAACATGGCAAAGGAAGAATTCAATATGGCCACTATAACATGCAATTTCTTGCATACAAGCAACATATTGATGGAAGTAGTTATAGTCCAGGAAGTTTTTAAAAATATATTTCATACAAGCAATGGAATTCGCGGGCAAGTTCTCTTTTGTTTCTGATTGAAAGTCTAGGAATTCCCCATGGTGTAACATCCATCTTGGAAAATGACGGTCAAAAATTGTTTCATACCTTTTCGTAAAAGGCAGCGCGTGCTCTAAAGGCGTTTCTGATGAAAGTTGTACAGAGAAAATTATTTACACAAATGTATTTTTTTTATTATTATTTTTTGTAAGAGTGCGATAAATGCAAAGATAAGATTTATCTTGGAAAACTGCGGGCAAAATTTAGTTGTTAGCCTGATTTAAATATGACTATTTTAAATACCTCTTAACAATTTTGTTTACTCTCTACTCTTAGTTAAAGTCAAACAAAATTTTAACCCTCATGTTTCAAGATGGTGGCTAGAACAATTTTATTTTGATGTAAAACGTCTAGATTTTAAATCGGAAATCTAAAAAAAATATGTCTGCGAATTCTCTTGCTTGTACGATATATTTTCAATTTTTCATACCACGGTACATTAAATTCTTTAATTGTGTTGCTTTGTGTAGATATCACAAGAAGCCTAACAATTTGACCCCAAAATATTAGCTCCAGGCATCCATATTGGATTCATCCGACCTCATAACACCAGCTAGTACTACTCAAGTGACCACTATCATTTGCTAATGAAATCCTACAATTTGACACGCAAATCATAGCTTTATGTGTAATAGTTCCGAAGATGTTGATCATATGCTAGAAAAGACTTGTCTCAGCACCCATATTGGATTCATTACCCCTCATGTCCCCAGCTAGCACCACCCACGTGGCCACCATCATTTGATATACACTTTTCTGATGACACCATACAACTTAAGAACGGAATCATGGTTCTAGGTGCAATAGTTGCGAAGATTTGGTTGCTTGTATGTTATAAATTATTTATTTCTTCAGTCATATTGTATTCATCCCTCTCCATGGCTCCAGATGGCTACCGAAGTAACTACAATCATTTGATAATTATTTGGTTTAAAAAAAACTACAATTTGACACCAAATTGAGGGCTTTATGTGCAATAGTTCACAAGATAACGTAATTTGCATGCTATAAATAGTATGTTCCAGCGGCCATATCGAATTCCCCCCTTCCTCTGGATCCAGGCGGACTACCGAGATAGCCACAATCACTTTTCCTAACACTTGTCCCCCAACCTACATAATGAGAATATCCTCAATATTATTTCATCAAACTGCATACGGGGGCCGTATCTCTTACCCTAATCACACGGAGTATCTAGGACGAGGGGAGAATTTACCCAATTCTAATGAGTATTCTTCGCATGGATAATATCTCTGGGCTCTGTGTACTCTTTGCGACCTCCTAAGTGGCATCTTATTGCCTATTTTTCCTTCTTATTCTTTATATTCTGTTTCTTGTTTCCATCAATCCTGTTCCGAGAATCATCTTGTAATTCTTAGTTTACCTTACTCTTGCCTTTCCCCACTTCATGCAAATACATATTCTAGTCCGCCCAATGATCGGAACTTCCATCAATCGAATTTCTCTATGCCTTATGACTTGTCATTGTATATAACGGAAAGTTTTGTGCGGTGCATTTTCAAACCATATCCACTCTCTTTTTTTAGATAAGTTCGGTATCTTCTACCTTCCTGGTACTCATTTGTGAATGTCCCTCTCTGTATAAGTTATTGAATCTAGTGCGAAGTATGTAGTTGAATACGAGCTCAGCAGAACCGAGCCGCCGTAGATCAGTGGTAGAGCGTTGGCGTAGCCTTTGGGAGGTCCTGGGTTCGATCTCAGTGGTCGACCATCCTGACTGAGGTTTTCCTGGAATTTTCCTCAGTAACACTAGACAAATATCGGGATGCTACCTTTAACATAGACCCTGGCCGACACCTTCCCGAATTCTTTCATTTCCCCTATCCCAGCCTGAGCCTTAGATGTCTAAGGACCATAAATAAAATTCAAATTCATTAGCTCAGCAGGCGATTTTCCTTGTAGCAAAGCTGTGTGCATAAATCATCTAATCTTACGTCCTTTGCCACGTACGACCAATTCGTTGACGGAGTGTCTTTTAAGCGGCACCTAAGGAGTGATTTCAAGTCATGGACTGCCCTTTCTTCTTGCCAATTACTTTGACGGTGGTACTGTGTAGAATCAGCTAGGTGAATAGCTATACTGTTTATCACACCATTCCTTAAACTTTCAGCAAGGAAAAGGTGGGTCGTTATTACACACAATTCTTCTGGGCATTCAATGTAATTGGATATGTTCTCTAATTCTGAAATACTTTCTTACGCCGAGGTAGATCGTAACCATTTGACTTAGAGTAATTTGGAGTAACAGTCTACAAGCAATTGAACATTTTTGATCCCTAAAATAAAAATAGTAAATCCAGTTGAACTCTAGCAAATCGTTTTGTAGATTTCTGCAATGCTCCAAAATGTACTTTTGGTGTAGCGTTCTGTTGTTCCTGAAAATTTTTGTAATTTCGAATGTACGTTTTCAGTGTATCACCTAGCTTCTGCCAGCAATAATTTTGCCTCATAGTAGCTTTCAATCTCTAAATGAAGTTGGTGCAGCATTTCTAATATCGGTTAACGATATGAAGTAAGTACTATCATTCTACTACCTCAGAATAAACAATCATTTTGCACCTTTTTCTCCGATCGTCTTAGAAAAACTGCATTATAACATTCATTTTGCCATGAATTGGCCATCCATTGGCGACCCAACCTTATTTTTTTTTTCAGAGTGCGTCTTCTATTGTATGTTTTTATATGAGATGAATTGGTATTGAGTACCAATATGTATTACTCTTGGTGTGAATAATCTTCAGTTGAGTTGGAGGACGTTAAACGTGATAAACAGTGTGTTACTTGAACATGCTTTGGATACAATATTTTTATAGTTGTAACTGGACAAAAACAGAGCCCAGCGAAGCATTATAGGATAGCTAGATGACGGTAAAGCTTTAACTTCCCCAAAGCATCTTGACTGGAAGGGAGTCTGTCCAAATTGTGAAAGTTCTACTATACTACATTATTGTCAAAATTTTAGTACATATTTACAATTTAAACCAACACAACCTACCCGCCAGTTTGATAAAACACACTTGAAAACTATAGTTTGGGTTAGGTAAAATTTACTTGAGCACAATTTCTATTTGCATAGTCTCGCTTACGGATACCGAAAGTAACGTAGGTGTTTTGAACCTAGATAACTGAAATAAAATATTACGATACGTTTGATTTCACGGTTTACTATAGTAGACAATCTTATTGGAATCATATGCAATTTAGCCACTTCAATTTCCAAAAACGAAAATCTAAAAAGCTGAGATAGGAAGTGCATTTTCTAAACATTGCATTATGCAAGGTGAAAATTTATATTCTTTCAAAGCATGTTATCATACTGAACTTTCACTACTAAATATATATGGACCAGACCTGGATTTCAGAGAGAGGAGAATTTTGAACCATTAGACACACATACCTGGAAAACCTACCTCCGAAACCAACCAAATTAAGCAGACATATTCACTATGCAAATCACTTCACAAGGAAACTACACCACTAACATACTGAAGAAACACTGATACACTTTTTCACACACACTGAAAGGGGCTATCAAACCTTCAAAGGATTATATTTTATTTGAACGAGAAATGGAAGAAAACACCACTGCACACCACATATACAAATAATTCGCTTCACACATTCTGACAAACCACAATGAGATGCTCCTCGTTCACTTTCTGCAGGGGTCCAATATGGAGGGTGAAGTTCTACTGCATACTATGCATATGTACTCCGCTTTCACCTGGTATGGTAGTATAAAACTGCGGCTAATATATGTGTTGGTCTGTTTAAGAGGCTGCTTTAATTATTTAAATATAAATGCATTACGCTGCATCGATAATTTGACTTAATATGTATTTCTAACCGCAGCCGTTATAATTACAGACTACCCTGTCTGACGACCATAATGAACTGTTTCTTTCAGCAAATAACCAATGAGAGGCGCGATTCCAACCGGAATGAAAAAGAGAAAGGGGAGGGGCCAGCAACCTGACGAAAGTAGTGAAAATAAATGCAACAGTCAAAGATTAAAGATTGTTTATAATTGTAAAACGAGAGAAAATTTAATGAAGAATATACGGCAATAAGATATTCAGAGAATAACTAAGCAATAATGGAGCAATTAATAAAGAATAAAATCCCGCCATTTCAACAATGAGAGAGATAATGGGATAGGCTCTGTATGTTTACACTTGTACGAATAAAACCTCTTTGATATTGGGCTGCCGTCGGCTGAAGAAAATATAACCTTCGTCTCTGAATCAACAGAGCTTCATAAAAAATTAATAAAAGGAAAGCATACAAAAATAAAGGGGAGAGTGTAAGATATGAAACGATCCACGATGGTGCAGGGGTCTCTTCAAGCCCTCTCAGCATACGAGAAAAGTGCAATAACTTTCTTTTGTATTTCTTTAAAACCCTGTTTTACCTTCTCCTGTAGAGTGTACGATACAGCCTACGAAAAAATGGTATTGCTTCCTGGTCCAAATCTACTCGTAACCGGTTGCCCAATATTAACATTGAACCCATCTGTATAATAATTAAGCAACTGGTTTTCAAAACTAGTTTTATCTTCGATTCTATATATTTCTGTTTGTAAGTGATTAGGCAGGTTCCGGCTAGTTGTTAAATTATCGTTTTCTTGAAATGTTTCGCGGAAAGATGGGTAAATTAACTCAATACCAGATCGACGTTAGGTCCCGTTCGACAATACAACATTCTAACATAACGACTGTATTCATCAATTTGCGCCCAAAAGTCACAGATCCTTTTCTCTTAAAACTGTTCCATTTGCTACATGCAATGTAGTACTAAATGGCTCTAACCCTTTTCGTTTCTTGAGCTATTCAAACTTTTCGAACGCAATTACATTTACAGTTACTCCGGTGTCAATTTCAGCTAGAACATGTACACCATTTGCCACCAGTTCTTTAACACAAGAGTCTACACGCTTTATTGTTATTTCCACCAAATCCAATGTTGGATTTACAGGCCATAATGTTCCACGAAAGTCGCAATCTTTTTTTACTCTGTCTTTCATCTAAGAAATCAAGACTTTGTTTCATTCCACTGGCAGGTAATTTTTCTCTTGTTATTACACATGGAGTCTCTGGCTTTATTCTGTTTTACAGCTTGATATAACCGCTGTTGACCTTACATGACCATGGTTTTGCAATTGAAAATAGAAATATTTTGCAGCTAGAAAATATAACCATCTCGATCTTATTTACTACTACTGTTAGATCACTTTAAGTTATGTAGGTTAAATGCGCACTGTCAAAGGAACTTGTAAAGACAAATATTATCTTCATCCTCGTTGCTATTAATACCTTTTTGATTATACGGTTAGAGTAAGTTCTCTAAACTACTACAATATTAGGTTAGTTTGGTTAGATATATTTTAATCTGATTTTTCATGCAGCAGTTGGCCTATCATTACACTAATACATCCGGCGATACGATAACTCTAGTTTAAACTGCTAAAGTAAGTAAACACTTTCCCAAAAGTAGAATATAATATATTTATGCCAGTACATAATTATTACGACTTGAACGCAAAAGATTAAAACACAGTCTCACTACATAGGTAGTCTATGTGACATAATTCGATCAATAGTAATTTCACGTGCAACATCCACTAGTCAATACTTTTAATCAATCTACAAACATTAAATATAGCAGAGCATAACTCTTCCTTAGATTTTGTATTATAATATAATGCATGATCGGACTTTTCTTATAAACGTTCAGTCAATAATGTCTTTATCATCGACCTTAACTCATAAAACGTCCATTTCCTTTTGAAATAGAATTGTAGAAACTACATTCCTTTCTGCTAAACCATAGACATATAAACAATAGCGACATACAATAGACGAACTTTCACATACTCATCATTCCATCACCAATACTAGCGTAGAAAATTGTCAAATTTCACGTTGTTTGGTGGCGGGGTACGCAACCGACTACTTTCAAAAGGCTGTTATCCGCCAATTCATCTCTCAGTTGCCACAGTTCGTAGCCTTTTGTTTTGTAGCATTTTGTCAAGTCTAGCTCCGACAAGTGTTTTATTTTTATTGTTGCAAATTTCTCTATTAACGATGAAATAAAATGGTATATTAACACGAGTACAGAGAGCAGAGCAATGAACGGCCTTTAGGAAGTTTGCAATGTAATTACCAGGTGTATAAGCTTAAATCCGCTGTTTGCCCATAGATGGCGTTAGTGAGAGTATGAAGCTACCATGGCCACGCCAGACCTATTGTGTGGATGAGTTGGACCTCTGGCAACACGAATCAGTGCACATAATCATCAAGTGCAGACAACAACACACAGTATTCTGTTGGTAAGCATGGCTAGTTTTGTCCCAGAAAAAGAGCATATGCGGGAAGCTCTGCTTTTCTACTTCCATTTGAAGAAATCGGCTGCCGACGCGCATCGAATGCTTGTGGAGGCCTATGGTGACAGTAATTTATCGGAAACAACGTGCCGAGATTGGTTTCGTCGGTTCAAAGATCCGAGTGACCCGAGTGACAAGAAGCATGAAAATCAGCCCAGGAAGTTTGAGGACCATCAATTGCAGGCGCTGTTGGACGAGGACGATACCCAATCGCAACAAATGCTTGCCGAGCAATTGGGCGTTACTCAAGCAGCTATTTCCATGCGTCTACGTGCCATGGGAAAGGTTCAGAAGATCGGAAAATGGGTGCCGCATGAATTGACCGATCGGCAGCTGGAGAGACGCCAACACACATGCGAAATGTTGCTCGCCAGACATCTTCCTCGAGACCAAATCGCTTCGGACGGAAGACGATGCTGTATGTTTCGTGGGATCAACAGGGTATCGTCTACTTTGAGCTGTTGCAACCGGATCAAACTGTCAATGCCCACCGCTGCCACCAACAACTGATCAACGTACTCCGTGCTCTGTGTGAAAAAGGCCGGAGTATCAACAAATACATGACAAGCTGATATTCCTCCACAACAACGCCCCATCGCACACGTCAAAAGTGGTCCAAAACTACTTGGATACACTTAAGTGGGAGGTGCTTCCCCATCCCGCTTATTCACCAGACCTGGCCCCTACAGACTATCATCTGTTTGCGTCGATGAGCCACGCCCTCGCCGAGCAGCACTTCGATTCGTATGCAGACGTCCGAAAAGGGCTTGCTGAGTGGTTTGCCTTGAAAGAGCAGGACTTTTTTTTGCAGTGGTATCCACAAATTGCCCGAAATGTGGGCAAAATGTGTAGCTAGCGAGGGAAAGTACTTTCAATAACTTGCTTTGTGCTTTCTAGTCAGCAAACACCATGTGTTTTGCTGACTACAAAACAGCAGATTTAAGCTTATAAACGTGGTATTTCATTGTGAAAGAGAAAGTAAGAATTATTAAGTATTTGACATGATTTTTCTGTTTCAGTAATATTTATGAATTATATCTCTCCTCCAATTGCTTTTTCATTAAAATAAGTCTCTAATTAAAGTTGAGCCATTGAAGTTGAGCAGATACTCGTATAGTATACTAGGTTTTAATGTATTCACACTCCCTCCATAAAGACGGAAAGTTGAGTACTATTCAAATGTTGATTGTAGATTACGACTCTTATGCATGTACAGAAAGAAAATTTTCACAAATCTTACTATAACTTGGTTAATTTAATATATATCTTTAAAGACAAATGTACCATGAGAGCTAAATTTGCTGTTGATCATAGAATTCTTGCAATCGGATAATTAATTAGCGATTCCATTCAGGGAACATCTAATTGAAGAGGCCAGGCTAGTGTTATGTTCGCTTAGATGAATGTCCCAGGGCATAAAGATGGGACCTATGTTTGTAGGATACCAAATTAATTAGCTATTATATCTGAGAATAGCATAATTACATTAATAATTAGAGAAATCTGAAAGCAAAAATTAGAGTACGTCGCACAGAAATTAGAGCTATTTCCATTCATGAGAAAAAAGCTAAAACAGATGAGATAAACAGATCTTATTATTATGCAACTGAGATATTTGTGTTATTATTGTATTGTGTTGACAATATCTCTTTCATTTTAAAGTGTGACTTCACTCGCATCCTTTGTAATGCGCGTTGCATTGTATAAATATTTAGTCGCCTAAGTCATCTCCGGAACTAGGTACAAAACTCACATTTCGGATTTTTCAATTTGAATAATTGTTCTTTATATTGCTTGTATCGTGATAATCGGGATTATAGTTTATATACTTTTCGATAATATTTATTCTCTGAAGTATTATTGTATTTATTTTACATGAAGAATATTACCTTATGTATGAAGCTTTTGTTTACGCAATTCAGATATATTTAATAGTTTTTGAACTACATATTTAGTTCAAGCAATATGCCATGTCTGCATATAGAAGGGACATTTGACATGGCACACGAATATGAACGAATATTACCGCCAGAATCATTTACAAGCAAAGAGACTAAATTAAAAATATATTTTAATTTCTTAAAATAAAATAAATATTGTGTGTAATTTTGGTTACAATGATTTATTTGAATATTTGCTGTATCAATAGCTTTTAAGATTAGGAAATACGAGGAAATAGTTTTCTTCGTATTTTGTCTCGGCGGAAGGCAGCGAACGCTCCCGAGGCGGGTGTAATGCAATGTAACTTCACTTATTCTTGGGCTTCGACCCAAGCAGCCTCTTGGCTCATCTTAAGATAGGTGAGTTAAGGTAGTGTATTTTCCTAAGTCACAATACAAAAGGTGGGGATCAAAAAGCCAAGGCTTCCTGGGGGTCAAATTTTAATTGGGGAAGATTCTCTCCAAAGGTCCCTAAGGCCGTGCGACCTGTTAAAAATTCAAAACAAATGGGGCGCACCTGGCCTATTTCCTCTCACATTCATCTACACTACTATTTAGGATTTCTAGCATACGCTAATTGATCAATGAATTTTGAACGCTTGCCCTAATTTTTACTTCTTAGTCCAACTGCACTGTTACGCAAGTAATTCAGTTTCGGGAAAATATCCTTTATAACTGTGCGCTTTGGTTTAAGCTAAATATTGTATACCTCTTTAAAACTATGGAGCACCAACTTTCTAATTAATAACTAAAATGTCGTTTTACGTTGAGAAATATTTTGACCCTGAAATCTCCTTTCCTTCTTTCCAAGCACGTTAATCCCAATGTTATCATTTTTTTTTCTAGAAACACGAAATGCTCTGCAAGGACGAAGAGGACCGAGCAGATATAACACAGATGTTAGAGCGTTGGTTTTGCATTCGTGAGATCCCGCGTTCGATCTCAGCGACCGACCATCCTGACTGAGGTTTGCAGAGATTTTCCTAAGTCACAATACACAAATCATACCTTTAGCATAGGTCCTCGCCGAGTCCTTCTCTCATCCTTTCCCGTACCCTATCCCGGCCTGAGCTTTAGATGCCCAAAGGTCATAAAAATAAATTCATGCAGAAGAGGAGGTGGAAACTGGCAACGCTTCGCAAATATTTGGTTGTGATTAGCTATGGATGAAATCGTTTCTGTTTGTTAACTATTATATACTTCGAGTTCGATAGGTGGCATTTTTATTTTATTACCATCAATTCGATAGGTGGCATTATGACATGGTCCAATACTTAAAAAATAGTTTATCGGTGAATGATATATTGAAATATTGGTTTGTTTTCACTGTGCGAAGTAACTCGCATTTTTCCCAGGAATATAAGACATAACCCCTACTACAATGCTCTCACCTAATTTGCAACATTAAGCATGTGTTGAGTGGGGTTCGAAACCAGAGAGAGTGTAGTACGATATATGACCGCCACTGCGCCATATAAATTATATATAATTTTTTGTGACGTTTTTCTATATGCTATTGTGTACTTTTAATACACTGTAGACTTTCTACGGAAAGACAGTTTAGTTTATATCGCTCCGATGCGAGCCGCCACTGAACGCTGCCTGCGCCTATGACTGGTTACGAGCTTCAACACTAGATCGAGTGCGTCGTTATATGGATGTGTGATGGTAGAGATTCTAGTCTCCACATTTGAAAGAAATTATTCGTGTACTCATCTCAAATCACTCTATATTGTACGTAAGTGCTGTTATTAAACTAGGCTGATGATGTTATTTTAGCAAGAACATGAAAGAAAAGTTAAAACGAAAGCAAAATTCAGTTTTTGAACTGGCAGTGTTTATGCTCCTTATCTTGGTCTTGGTCTTTATTACTGCAAATTTATGCTCCTTATGCCCGTTCCGTGATGTGAGCCAGAAAAAGGAAGAAAATAAGTAGCTTTATATTTTTTTCTTATTTGCTTCTATTAAATGACAGTTTCTTGCCTCTTGCTTGCTGAAGAGAAGAAAGTAGATTTCCGTCTTCTGACAGAAAGTCCACGCTAATAAGAAATACATTGAATGAATGCTCTTATCAAAGAAAGTTCTGGAGCATAAGAAATATAGTATATGAACATAAGGGAAGCATGAAGATTTCGGATTTATCGTTCGAAGCAGTGTATTAAACTTACGTATTCATCAATTTCTGTTTTTATCGTAACTGAGTGAATATTCAATTTTTCCAATTGAATTTACGAAATCGGGACTGAACGATTTCTGATACCTTTCATTAAAGTTACGTAACATAACTCTGTCCAGGTTGATGTATGTACGTTTTCAAGCTAGAAAGCGATCGCTACTTATTTTTATGATAATTATACACAATTATCCAAAGGTCAACCTCGCGTTATGTGTAAAGAGAACGTAATCTATGTATATCATTTTTGTGATACCTTAGTACTGGTTAGGAATTTTCTTGAGATATTTTCTTACTGAACCAAGTTAGCCAACATAGATTTTTCTGCCTTATAGCGTAGGGTCTGGACTAATAATGCATTTCAATAGGTATGATGTCTCCTCACCCTCCTCAAGGCAGATATTCGCTTTTAGATTGGTTGCGTAATTTATACAATTTTCTACCTTTAGAGCGATATATTGATGTGCATGATATATATATTTTAGGAGTAAGATTTGGCATGCTATCTAGTGATATATTGTCTGTACTTATGTTTGCCTTTTTAACGCCGTCACTGAAAAAAAAATATGAATATCAATACTGTCTAATAAATTAGACATCACACGTTCGTATGTGTTTCATGTATAATGCTCTGAGTCAGATGGCATGTAATATCAAAGTGATGGATGTCTGTGCATTTTTATTGACCTTCCACATCTACCTCATTATAAATATAAGAAAACAGCTGTGTAATATGTTCTTTCGTGGAATGATGTTTTATTTAGAAAGTCAGTAGATGCATTTCACCATTGTACATGTACTAAAATTCTAACGTTGTAAAAGTGCACTTGGTCGGTAATATATGTACCGTCGTTGTACTCATTATAATGTTTATTAATATTACTGAAATTTTTTAATGTTACGGTACAGATACGGATTTGTTTACCAAAGGCTAAGGTAACAGGCTTCATTATAGACGAAACATTTTAAATTCAATTGTATTCTCACTACAAGCTATAAGTAAATCGTCGTTTTATATTGAAATTCACGTTGATATTTGAAAGTTTGATTGATGTATTTATTGCAAGACTAGAAGTTGTACATATAAACTTTATTCTACAGGCTTTACTTTTAGTAGTGTTAATTGTGTCTATCCTGGAACGTGTAAAAGAAAATACTCTGTGGAGAAGTCATTTGGTTTTGTTGGTAGGTGGTGAGGTCATTGTATCAAACATCCGTCCAATTATACGGACGTTATATAGCTAATTCTGCCGACCTTTAGCTGTCTCGTACTTACAATCACTGATGCTTGACGTATGGTTTAGTCAAGTTTTGTCATACTGAAATTACAGAACGTTGTTCAAGCAGTGAGTAAATATTTTTAATAATCATTTTGGAAGTTGCTTCATTGACGTCTAAATTAAGTGTAAAGCCTGTTTACCAAACATCCAATATGCTCAAATAGCATTGTAATTGTCTTGTATCATTCATCAATAGTTCTGATACCGTTCACAGTTGAATCTTAACATCATTGCATTGTGTTTTTCATTCTCAGCAATAATATACATTTTTTGTTACGTCTTGGTGTAAAGAATAACAGTTGTGATACTAGGTTCAACAATAGAACCGACGAATAGTAGTTTCAAATTTTTATTGACTGTCCCAGATAATAGTCATACTATTACATTGAGGTAATAAGATTGTACATATTTACGTAAGTGCCATTCCTTTGGACCAAGTGTTAAGAAATAAGGGTTATTCATTGTCTAAGGTTCCAGTTTACTGTTGTGAGTTATTTTACTCGTCATTATTATTGTATTGGACCGACTCCGTATCTTCGAATTCAGTTCGTCGAGAATCTACTCTTTTTGAAATATCGTGTAACTCTCACGATATACGTACTCCATAACAGAGGATATTTCAAAAAGAGTAGATTCTC
>JAGDQP010053715.1:0-13499 GCA_022664845.1 Lepisma saccharinum
GTAACATATACAGTATAGGGAGTTTAAGAAGTAATAAATAACTATTTTTTTTTAGAAACGAAAACCTATAAGATGCTTTTTTAACATGTAGTCACTTGTAAACTAATCTAAATTTTAGCCCAACCGCAAAAAAATTACAACAGAGAGTCTGAGAACTGTTTCATTATGAAAAAGTGTGATAAAAACGATAAAATAAAAGTTTACTAACGTCACTGTAGTAATAAAGCCGCCATATTGGAAAATGGCCACCATAAAGCAATAGGGTCGGGTGAAAATAATCGAAATTTTAACCCAACCGCAAACATAATTATGGTCTGACAAATAGTCTTTGCTGTTAGACATAATTGTTGACTACCTTCCCGATGGTTTGTAGCAACGATTACAGTCTCTTTGGAAATAGTCTGGTCAGTACAGCTTACCAACATATAATTGAGATAATCTCTAACTTCTGGTCAAGAAATCGCGACAACCTCCCCCCCCCCCCCACACACACACACACAAACAAAAAATTAGTCTATGTGTACAAGTGCCGAAAACAGTAACTTTCCAATGTTTTCCGACAAAGATTACGAGCTCCTTCGACAAAGCTTAATTAGTTCTACAACATATAGCTAGTCGAGATCATTTCCCATCCCTGGTCCACAAATCTGGACAAATTGTCCACTCCCATAGACTTCCATGCGAGGAAGTGCCGTAAATAAAAAGTTGGTGATAGGTCTATTTTCCGGAAAAGCTTATAGGCACTTCCGCCAAAGCTTAGACAGTTCTACAAAATCAAACTTTGGTTAAGGTCACCTTCCACCTCTACTCTGGATATCATAAAACACTGTTCTCTTCCATACACTTCCATGTTCTTTTCAAGTACCGAGAAAGCTAAGTTGCTGAGGTTTGACAGAAAAATTCTACAGGAAATCCGACCTCCGACAGTTCGACTCCTCGCATAATCCGACTATGACGGAGGTCTAGGAAATATGACGGATTTCTGCACTTGTCCTTGAAACACTAAACAGTGATTTTTGACACCTATATTTATGGCCTTTAAGCATCTATGTCTAAGGCGGAAGAGGGGAAATTATGCGGTAAAGAGTCTGTCACTATATAAGTTGAAGGTACCATTTCAGCAGTTGCTTGGTTTGACTGAGAAAAATCCGTGAAAGACCTCAGTCAGGACAGTCATCCTGTGGTATCAAACCAAGGACCGTCCGCTTAGTATATTATTTTTCAACACTTGACTGCATGAAATGTATTAAATTAACACAAATTAATATTTTTCGAAGGTGTTTTGCATACAAAACGGAGCTAGTGGTCACGTTACCATGTTTTCAAAATGAACCAAAATATTTTATTCTCTTTCTTAAAACGAGGGTTCAATATCTGAATCGTGCATTTCCAAAACGTTGTAAGTGCCAAAAACAAAATATTACAGATGAAAGAAGAAACACGTGTCTATGGAAAGAATAGGCTATGTCTTTATAACCTAAGAAAAGAGTTCGTGTTTCCACCACTAGGGTCAGCGGTAGGCAGACGATGTGCTGTGCCATTGTGAAACATGACATTTACAACGTGTTTTTGTAATAAAATGCATGGCATTTACAACGTTTTGGAAATATACGATTCATCTGTTGAAATATTGACATTTGACAAAGGAGCATGTATGTGAAACTTGGAAAGCATAACAGAAATAGGAAAATGGTGTCCAATGCGATTTAAGCGTTAAAAAAAAAAGATTCAAAATTAGAAGAACGTATTTTTACTTCAGAGTGAGACAAAACTTGTTCTATTAAAATTCGTATCGCGGAAAACGGCCGTAGCTCAGTTGGCAGAGTGTATGCTCCGCATTAAGGATATCAGCCATCGAGCATCATGACAGGTTTCTCCGGGTTATTTCTCCGTCAGAACAGGCAAATCCGTAATAGTATTTTCAACTTAAGCCCTGGCAAACTTCTTCCCGCACCCTTATCTTTACCCTATCCAAGCCTGAGCCTCAGATACACAAAGGCCTTAAATAAATTCAGTCGATATCCTTCCCAAACAATTAATCAAGTTCCAGATAAAAATACATTGAAACAACTTCCGAGCCCTAAATTTGAATTTATTTTATGACCTTTAGGCATCTAAGTTTCAAGCAGGGATAGGTGAAAGAGAGGATATTGGAAGGTAGTCGACCAGGACCTAATTTGAAGGCACCATCTCAACATTTCTTTCGTGCAAGTGAGGAAAACCCCTGAAAATCCTCAGTCATGATGATCGACCGCTGTGATTAAACCCAGAACCTTGCGAACGCAGAGCCAGCCAGCACTCTACCACTGAACCACGTCTCTTCAGAGCAAATATCATCATCATTATTATTGTAGTTACTAGTATGTATTGTAGGGTCTAGATCATGAAAGCCTTCCCTGAAGGTAACAGACCCCTATCAGTTGCGGTTAACCAAACATTGACACCACCACTAGAAAGATTTCGACAAGAAATTTTCTCTGGCGTTGCCATTTTCTCGAAGCAGATGGCAGAAGCGAAATAAGGTCATATCTTTTTCCAAAGAGAATAAGGAAGGAAGAAGAAAAAGGGAAATGGAGGGAAGAATAGTACAGAAAGAAGTGGCAACGCTTGGGTCGAAACCACAGATTCCTTCCACGTGTCTGTGGTTTTGAAGAAAACGTATGGTCACCTAAGGACGTCTTGTTTTGGACGAGAGAATACTTTGGCTATTTCTGTATTCGTTGGATCCTGGCCTTTTCTTTTAATTCTTTGACTGCAATTGTCGTTCATCCTGCACGATGCTAGACGTACTATCCGTTCCTTTTCACTCTTTCCATAATCCATCGCATTATTCATATACCTTCTATTGCATCCTTGTGCACAGGGTACTTCCAAAATATGAGACCAAACTTCGCAGGAGAATTCCTGACTCCAAAATAAGAAAAACGTTATCGAATTTCACTTCATCTCTGAAATACAGAGTTTCCAACTTTGAGCACTAAATCGACGGCGATAAATGATTAACGATGCTTAAATGTAAAACTTAGTTTTGCGGATTTTCTAAATCTCATTTCCATCATATTAAGAGTTAAAATGTGATTTCATCCGGATGTCAGTGTTGTCAACTTTGTATAAAGTTTACTATTCATTTTCGAAGGTACTACGTCTTTTTCTACATGTAGCTAGTTGTCGGCCTAAGTCAGAGTTGCCTGAAGGCCATAAATAAATTCAAAATTTAACCGGATGTAATATTTAGTTTGCAACACTGCGTTCTGTGATTCATATATCTTGTTTATCATCACTAGAACAGACCAAATTTGTCAATAAACCAACAAAATGCCACTTGAAAAATAAACTTTGTTGCAAATTGGAAACACTATCAACCCGATTTCTTCACATTTTAGTTACAAATATCCTATTTATTGATAGATATTAACTCTTAAAAACTAAATTATACTCTCTATGATTTGTCAAAGTTCATTTTGAGCTTTAAATTCTGACTTCTTATCTCGGAAACGAAGCTGAATGCCACACATGATGAAGGTCTTTTTTTGTTTTCGTGTCAGAACTTATTCTACATTTTCGCTCATATTTTGGAATCGCCTCGTACATTGTTTTTTAAACGTTGCTAGGAATTCTCAGTAAAGTTCCACAGAAGGGTCAGTACTTCATGTTGTTTCTTTGGAATCTAGAGAAACCAGAGACTTTTCATATGATGAGGTGGACATTTGAAGTTTTCAGTTCTTTGCGCACATGCGCAGAAAGAGAAAACGAATTCTTATCGTAACCATACACGCAATTCTCATCAAGTGTTTGCTTTCGCTATCTTCATCCCTTTTATCGCAATTATGGGAAATATTTTCAGTGAATGGAAGGGATTCCGTTCTGTAATTGACAAAGAAAGGCAATTAAAAAGTAGCGGAGTTTCTGGGAATAATTTAGTTTATATTTTCAGAGTGCACCGCCTTTAATTATAGTGCTTTCATATGACTGGCAACTGGGGCTAGATACTGGCCGAAATAGCCCTGTGTTGAGGCGTTAGACTAATGACTACAAGGTTGTTTGTTCGAATTCCGCCTTGGGAATGGATTTTTTTTGATATAACGTAGGATTAAAGAAATCAGGAAATAAAAGTAATAATTGTCAAATAAACGATTAAATAATTGATAAGACGCTCGACTTCTAACTGAATGACCCGTGTTCGAATCTTCCTTTAGGCTTCAAAATTGTTTTCTTTTCTCTCACTACCCTTGAAAACTGCATGATGTCCGGTTCGTGGTATCCTCAAATCTTGCAACGTTAATTTAACTCATGTCCTGACGTCATACAAGGATGAAATTTTGCATAGCGACGTAAGTCGAGTGACAATACAATATGCCATTGTTACTTTCATATATTTTTATGTATTTTAAAAGCATATTTTAATATATATATATATATTTTTAATATGGACTTCTTTATCCTAAAATAAATACTACCTCGAAACGAAGTGGCGTTTGACTAGTTGCAGAACACTTTAGGATTTGGGTCACAAAACATTAGCTTGACAAGAAGTATCCGAACGCCGAAATAACTCGAAAAACATATTTTTTAGACATACTTTTCTTAAACAATTCATACTAAAAAGTAAAAACAAAAACAAAAAATACATGCATGACTAAAAAGAAAAGCATGGGGCGCACTATGATATACAGACACTTTATAAATTCTTGAATTGGCGCGCCTCATGCTTTTCGTTTTAGTCATGAATAAACATGTTTTTTACTTTTTTGAACGAATTGTTTAAAGAAAAGTTTTTAATATATTTGTTATTAGTAAATTTTCTGGAAGTTGCTTACCTTTTTTAGGAATGTTCCGGAATTTGTTTCATAATGTAGACAATTGAATCGGTCACTGTTAAAACACGATATGTGCCATTAAACATACAAAACACAAACCCCTTTTAACAATGATCGATTCAATTTGTCCACAAACTACGATTCAAGCACCTTTGTTTCTTATTCATTATTCCCAGTGTTATCTTCGACATGTATTAAATCATTTTTGTATATTTATTTTAGATGCCCAATTAATTTAATTCTTTATAATAAAAGCAGAAATTTGGCACATAAATTCTCTAATAATATTCACCTTTGTGGGTTGGCACTGACAGTATTTTGGTATATTCTATTTACTTGTTTCCAGGTAAACTGCTTCTTTTGTGACTTCAATAACAATGCAAAGTGAAAGGCGACAGCTCCTGCTGTTAAAGGTCCAGCCAGTCCTTTATTTGCGGATTTTGTAGAAATTGATCGCAGCCAAGTCTTTTGTGGCAGAAACTGTTGGACATGGACATGAATCCGGTTTCACGAATGGTTTGTTTGTGTACCTGCTTCAATCTTTTTCTATTGGGACAATTCAATATTTGAAAGGGAATACACTAATAGTGATAGATCCCAACCTCTGCTTTGTGAACAACAAAACAAATTCAGGTGTAGAAGCGGTAAAATACATCGGTAGCACGACCTCTTATTGACAAATGGCCACCGCCAGCGTCTGACAGGAGACTTTCGAAGTAAGTCAGGAAACCTATTTCTTTTACCGCTTCAGTCGCTGGGATTATTACTTGCGTATCAGTGGTCAAATTAGAAATGAATAGAATATTTTATTCGTTACTAAGCAACTACATAATGTTGTAATGGACTTCGTCAATAATATTAAAAAAATAATTACAAATGTATGTAGGTGAAAGTACCGAGAAAGCCGCTGTAGTTCAGTGGTAGAGCGTTGACGTAGCATTCAGGAGGTCGTGGGTTCGACTCCAGTGGCAGACTATACTGACTGAGGTTTTTCTAGGAATTTTCCTCAGTCACACCAGGCAAATTCCGGGATAGCACTTTCAAAGTACACCCTGACCGACACCTTTCCGAATCCTTTCCTCTCCCCTACCCCGGCCTGAGATTTAGATGTCCAAAGGCCATAAACAAAATTCACATCATGAAAGTGATAACATGAATAATATTTGTAAAAATTCCATTATACACATTTCCAGTTCGTTTAAACTGCAACCCTTCATCATAATTTTAATGTACTTGTCAAACTCTACAAAGTTTTATCACGAATAAATACTGGTAGCAGGCTATAAAACTTCATAGAAGAATATCTATAGCTATTGCTGGTTCTATTATTCGTGGACAAACGAAATTAAGTGTCCTCTCCGCTCCCTGGCTTCATGTATTCATGAAATTTTCAACACCCGCAGTCAGTCCAGTATCGCTTTTAGATAGACGTAATTGGTTCAACCAAAGAAATTCCACGAATCTAATAAAATAAGAGGTTTATGGCAAGTGTTCGACGAGTTAATATTGTGTTTCGCAGCAGCGGAAGTGTGGAGAGTGCAATGATAGTGAAAAACATCGTTGGACGGACACACACTTTACACTATACAGACACACTCACTTATACGTTACCCTACATTACATTCACACAACATACTTAATTTTTACATTTTATTCAGTATACAAACTTTCCATTTCCTTCACCCTCGCACCTCTTGCCTACTAGCCACATTTTCTGTCACAAACCTCCTACCGGATTAGCCTCTTTTTTCCCCTGATTAGATCTAATTCCCAATACCCGATTATGACATTTTAATTAACCTATATATTGCTACTCTGGCTTATTCCGGGCAAGGGCTGTATTTCATGAAAACTTACGTTGCTTGCTTTGCGTGCGATTTGGGTGAGTAGCCAATTGAGACAAGGTGTTTTATTGCGTGTTTTATTGTAAGGTATAAGTGTGACACGTGTTTCAATCGGCTATTCACCCAAATCGCACGCAAAGCAAGCTACGCAAGCTTTTCTGAAATCCAGCCCTGAGGGCTCATTTTCAAGTCCTCTTGCGTTGTTTGCGGTTAGGGTGAGTTGCCAATTGAAACACGTGTCGTTTCGTGGTGTAGTTTTATTACGTGTTATAAAACGTGTTTCAATTGGCTATTCACCCAAATCGCTAGTAAAGGAAGCAACGCAAGCGAGCTTGAAAATGAGCCCTTCTACTAATTAACATATTATACTTGGATTAACTGGAAGCAGAGGCCCATTTTGCCGGTTCCATCTCCTCGTGCAGAGGAGTCCTGGATAGAATAGAATATAGAATTATAATAAAATAAGTGGAGGTCAGGCTTTGCAGTTTAAAACAGACAGATAAGTGGAGGTCGCTTAGTGCTCCAGCTCCAAACAAACTAGAAGATACAAGAAAATCAAAATTGGAAGTGATAAAATCCACTATAGTGAATTGTGACTAGTGTGATGGTGTGTGTGTTGAAAGATGGAGGACTGAAACCAAGACGACAAATAAATAACTATAAAAATCATATCAAAATATTTAGACGATTAACTGTCAGACTGTTTGACGTATCACTTTTTATTAATAATCAAGTTATCAAAATAAAAAACAACGTCGCAATGGGCATGATCATAAAGAATCGAGCCCGCGACTATCTATTATAACGAACGAACGAACGAAGTCTCCACTAAGAAGATCTCTTGTCTTAATGGTAACATGCTTTAAAACCAAATACAATGACCGTAAGTATAAAAGCATTAGTGAAAATTAACTTGAAAAGAAAATGAGGATAACATTTTAGATCGAACATACATCCTGTTTCCCAGTTTACAGGGATTTACTTACTTATTTATTTCTGGACAAATATTGAAGGATGGGATAAAAATGAACTTCGTGGACAGCAGCTGAATCCATGGCAACAAAAGGAATCTTAAACAGGAGATTGGAAAAAGGGCTTTCTTCTCCTCATTCATAAAATATTTGAGACAACAGTGTGTGTGCGTTAGAGAGAATGAGAGACAGAGAGAGAGAGAGAGTTGGGGAAGAGGATCAGAGAGAATGATTACGGAAAGTAACATGAATTATGCTTTTTAGAAGACTTTTTCAAAACAGAGGCGAAAGTAACTTTTTTCCTTATGCCATCCATATTTTATGCTCAACACGATAAGTCTTACCATGGCTCGCATCTGGTCACTCCACGATCAATGCGGATGCTTCTCAAATATCTGCTGCGGAACAAATGTTCTGCGGAAATGTCACATTGTATTCCGGATTTGTCACTTGTGCCCAATACTTATCTTAGTTCTGCCTGTCAATGATTTTATGCACTATGAAAACATTTTCCAAAACGTTCTTGGAAAAAGAGATTTGAATACGGGTGCTCACGTAGAAGTTCAGCGTCTTACTGACTAGACTGAACTGCTAATTATAAGAAAACACCAGATAAAAACAGTGTAGAGCAGGGATCTCCAAACTACGGGCCGCGAGCCAACACCGGCCCGCCATATTTTATTTTGCGTGTAGATAGTGCAACTGCGCGTCAGGCATAATTTAATGCTAGAATGTTGAAACTTGAAACATTTGTTCTTCTCCTCACAACTTAAGGCGGCACCACCACAAACGCATTTTACCGGTATTTCTTGACTATTTGCACTTGACCAGTTCTACCGTGAAAATCGCTCAACACATCACTTTTCAGTGCTTTTTCAATTTGGAATTTTCGCAAACAATCTCTTTTATGCCGTACTATTTACACATTTTGAAACTCAACACACTTCAATGACATAGGGCTAGGTTAGGTTAGGAAAGTCAGGTTAGATTGTATTTTATATTTACGCATTTTGAAATTCTACATACTTCACTGACATAGGCTTAGGTTAGGTTAGAAAAGTCAGGTTAGGTTAGGTTAGTTTGGTTATGTTAGGTTAGGTTAGTTTGGTTATGCTAGGTTAGCTAGCTATGTCTTGGTCCTTGGGATTTAATGGATGAGTCATTGTGGCGCTTAAGCTAAAACGTTTGGAGACCTCTGGTGTAGAGTGTCAGAAGTGCGTTGCTTGAACCCCGGAAAACATAAACTAATTTGTTCCCACGACTTGCGCCACATTTTAACCGCTTTTCCACTTGCCAATTAGGGATCGAAACCTTCATTCACTGCGAAATTTCCCATTTCTGCTAAACTAAGTGATAAAAATGGCGCCAGCAAACACTTGATCAGAATTTCCTGCACGGTTACGTTAAGAAAACATTTCCTCATTCTGCGCATGCGCGCAAAGAACTAAAAAGAGCAAATATCCACCTCAGCACGCGAGAAGTCTTTGTGTTTACCTAGACTTCGATGAAACAACAGGAAATACTGCGTAACTTTACTGGGAAATTCTAGGAACGTTTACAAATTTTTTTAACAGCGTGTACCATAAGTACCGAGCACGTTGCAAAGATTTCAGCCTTCTTTTTCACTGTAACTTTCGACCTACGCTGACTGGTTACCAAATTTAGTTTCAGAACTCATCATAATTTATGTAAAAAGTACTCAAAGTATGATTTTTATTCGAGAAAAGTAATTTGGGCAAGTAACATATTGTAAAAGCTGGGGAAAAGACTTTATAATATTTACATATTGTTGGAAAGCACTTCACTGTATCGTTTTGCCAAATGGTTATCGTATGAATAAGAACAAATAATTTGGAGGTTATCATTATCATTGGACGAAATGGCCGACGAATGGACAAGACTGCCTAATGAAATGGAAGATTCCATAGATTCTATGATTCACCTGACATACTAAGAACAATGAAATCACGACGGCTGAGATGGACAGGCCATTGAGCTCGAATGGGGGGAAAGAAGATTATACTCCATCGAATTGTTGGTGAGCCGGAAGGACAGAGGGCGTTGGGAAGACCAAGACGTCGTTGGGATGACAATATTCGAAGAGATCGTCGAGAAGTAAATGGTAATGATGAAAACTGGATTGATCGTACCCAGCAGACACGTATCCAGAACTTGATTTTGGGAGGGGTCCAAATGCTTCCGGGGGGGGGGAGCAAGGTGTGTATGGGCATGAAATGTATATTAAATATGTATAAGTACGCCTGAAGTTATAGCTACTTTTTCCCATAAAACTCATAAAACCCCCGGACCCACCCCGTAAATACGTGCCTGCTACCTAGGATAGAATCCAATGATGAACAATTGTAACTGTGGCGATGAACTTGCGAGTTCCGTAAACCATGGAGTTACTTAAATTTACAAGTGAATTATACACTACATGGCTGTGATTCAAAACGAAATAAAACGAAGCTTTGTCAACTGAAATAGAAACTGGGGTGTGAAATAAGTTTTTCTCTTTGTGCTTTAATTGCTCTGCTAGCTTGAAAGCTAGAAATGGATGAAGCTAATACAATGAAAAAAGACCTACCAGTTGTCACCTCACAGTTTAAAAACGGACAAAGCTGAAGATATTTGAATGTTGATGTAGCTTCGATTTTGGCAAACTTCTTTCAACATTGCAAATTGTAGAACAATTAAATTCCAAATAGCGTAACTCCGGGCAAGTTGAACAAGTGCGTTATTTGTACAAGTTATCGAAAATCTACGTACAAGTTCTCAACTGTATTAATCATAAAGACAGGATATCAAAGGAGACGTTTACGGACGAAAAGAGATTCTTGATTACCTCACTCGCTATTTTGAAGAAAGAGTCTTCTCCTTGAACTTCTATGAGCAGTAATACAATTTTGTGCAACGAACAAAAACCCTAGAGAAATATGAAGGCAGTGCTGCCCTCTGTTTTTAGAAATCGTTGCTTTACAGTAACCTTAAATTGCTTTAGATATGAATCCATTTATTTTATTGAAGTCAGTGCCGGAACGGGACCAACGTTCTTTCAAACAAAGAAATTGATCAACTGAACATCAAATATTATTTCTAACTACTTGTATGTATGCGTATAAGAGACTTAATGTGTGAATGAGTGTACTGGACATTTTATGTACAGTTTTACATAAATAAAGTAGAATAAAGTATACTGTTTGCAAATACTGTGTTTACTGTTTGACTACGGAACAACAACAGAAAACGGTTACATTATTTGTTTTTGTATGTTCATTTCACTTGTTTGTTTTCCCTTTGTTGTTTCTGTCAATACAAGAGTGTTTGTATGCAGTGTTGAACAAAAGATGTATCATTCCTTCTTTGTATAATATCAAACAAAATGTCGGCACATGAATAGCAATGTAGGTAAATGGTTACTTTCTGGCGCTACAATAATAAAAAGATGTGAATTAATTACAACTTCTAATGTTTGTTGTTGTATATTCTTAGTCATATGACATATTACAATGAAGAATGAGCGTTTGACAAGAAAATAAAATGTTAACACTTCTTTGAGTTCGGTTCTTCTCGTAAGAGATAAACACTACACAAACACATCACAGGGATAGAATTTTCGGATGGCTCAGAGGTGTTCATGTACACCCTTCTCTTTTCAGATTTTACAACACGGAAGACGGATTCAGAAATCCTATTTTGAGTACATGAAGGAGTTACTCTAAATCAGTGTTCTCAATCTTTTTCTGTTTGCGGCACACTTTCCTTTGCAGCAGTGTTCGAGATGGAAATATAGAAGTGTATTTCTGAAGCACTAATGTCAGCTATACGTTTAAGGGTAATCTAAAGCAACGATCTTCAACAAAAGATGGCAGCACTACCTCCGTATATGTCTAATGTATTTTCACTGTTACACGAAATTTCCTTGCTGCTTCTACAAATTTAAGCCTAGAGAGTTCTAACTTTCAGGTAAGACCAATAACCATAACCAATTCAAGAACATGATCGATGCCGATTTTTAATTTTCTTTTTTATTCATTGTTGAAAGAGCTTCATTGTTATAGTTTTCGTTATTCACAACAACAATGAAGGAAAACGAAAATAACAAAAAATCGACATCGATCATGCACTTGAATTGGTTATGAACTTTCTTCCCTGAAAGTTAGAACTCTCTAGGCTTGAATTTATACGAGCAAAACGGAAATTTCGTGCAACCATAAGAATACATTAGACATATACGGAGATAGTGCTGCCATCTTTTGTTGAAGATCGTTCCTTTAGATTATCCTTAAGATAGTTTTTTTTTTTGTCAAAAATTGTCCGTACAAGGTGAAAAATAAAAAAGTAGTGGTATATCATACCGGCATCGTCTCATTTCGGGTTCTACGACAAAAGACCGAATGTAAAAAAAAGAGCGAACGACAAAGAACGACTCCAGATAAGCGACTACAAATAAGACGACTAACACAAAGACCGACTTACAAAATGAGCGACCAAGTAAAAGAGCGAAAGGGTGAATGCCAAAAGAGCGAATAACAAAAAGAGTGACTACCGAAAGGACGAATGTCAAAAGAGCGAATGACAAAAAGAGCGATTACCAAAAATGGCAAATGCCAAAAGAGCGACTACTAAAAGGGCGAATGACAAAAAGAGAGAATACTGAAAGGGCGAATGACAAAAGACATATTTTCGTCATATGGTGACTCAATTCAGTAGGAAATCAAAACTGTAATTTTGTTTACGAACGATCCTTTACGCTTCTATTGGTTAAATCCATTCTCACATGCGACTGATTTTATTTTATTTTAAACGCACTGCTGTAGAAAAATGCTTTATTTCTTTTCTCAAGAGTTGGTTTCATCAGCTGTTCACATCAGCCGGCAGGTATCTTAATAAATAGGCAGGCTTTCGTTCAGAAAATTTGGCCCGGGGTGGGGGGCATTTCAGAGAACCTGGAGGGCGTTACTTGAACAATTAGCATTACAATAGTAGGATAAATAGTAAACTACAATTTTGCCCGGGGGTGCGGAGGTGCCTGAAAGAAACACTGAAATAGAGTCCTGGGTTGGTGTAGGATAATAAGTTATAACTACTACAACAATTGTGCTTTTTCTAACATGGCATGGTGAGTATTTTTCACTTTATCAGAGTATGCTCGGTAACGATGACAAGGGTTAGTTATCACGACTGAATATACTTTTGAAAAACTAATAAAATGCACGGAAGCTTCCAATAATACTAAAACCTAAAGGTAGTTTAATTTAACGCCGGCCAATAATCATTAATGTTAGAATATTTTTATTGTTAATTTTCCATTTGAGCTCAAATAATATCCATAGTTTCTTAATTTAGATATTTTGCTTACATAATTGGACAGCGTTATGCATCACTAGACCAAGCGCCAAAAATTCGTTTTGAGATAATTCAGTCTGGAGTTCATGAGCACTTACTTAACCTTTAGGAATATTTCCTGGCAACCGTTGCCAATACATTGATAGTGATTTTTTAAAATAATTCATATTTCCCAACAGAATACGCCATATAGAAAAAATTCAGAAATGGCGCTTGGTCTAGTAATATATAACGCTGTCCAATTATTTATCATGTTTCATTTTATTGAAATCTTAAACAATGGAGAATGTAGTAGCTTTCAGACGTCCCGAACGTCCGTATTTTAGGCAATAGGCTTATTTAATGAATACGAAGTTTCCTATATTAGAGTTGCACTGCATAGAAATAGTAGCTAAGTCAACAGAAAAGACCATTTACATTACATAACAGTGCATAGCCAATTTAATTCTTTATTAAATACTTTATTTCTTACTTAATAACTCATATTTTCGTGTTTGTTGCTAGTTTAACGCATTGTT